>CANYBF010059221.1:0-11480 GCA_948192965.1 Dalechampia spathulata
ATCTTCCCATATTAATAATGTCCATTCTTATTAATACCATGATCAGGGATATTTAGATATTGAACATTTGCATACAATAAGAATCTCATTCCATAAACTCTTTATGGATTCCTTTGCACTATTCTAATATCATGGACTTCAATATATAGTTTAAAACTCCAAGTAAAACAAGTTCATGTGCAACATTGTACTATATAATGAGTAATGCCTTTATTAATGAAACGTATAGTCAAATACACATGATGTTCTAGAGCATACACTAACAGAAGACAAACTACATATAGTTTATGCGGAGATTCCATGAATGCAAGATTCATGGAGATCTAAGTCACCTACCACCAGTCGAATTGTAGAATTTGACAACACCTTGGCCATTCTCAGCTTGGGGAATTGATATCATGGGTGAGATTCATTATAATGCATCCAACGGACATCGGTACATACTAGTGGCTATTTACTATTTCTCTAAGTGGGTAGAAGTTGAATCCTACAGTAAACTGGGGGCAAAGTAGGTTGCCAAGTTTATAGAGAAAAATCTCATATGCCAATATAGGGTACCACATCACTTGGTGTCAGATAATGGAGTACAGTTCTAGGGCCAAGTTGATGACTTACTGGAAAAGTATAAGATCGAGCACCATTAATCTTCTCCTTACCACCCTTAAGCTAACGAGGCAATTGAAGTGGCCAATAAGATGATTAAGCGGATCTTGCCCAAAACCATATGAACTTACAGGGATTGGCATGAGCAGTTCCCATTTGCTTTATAAGGTTACAGAACTACTATAAGAAGTCCTACAAGTACCACTCCCAACTCTCTTGTTTATGGGACAGAAGTTGTATTGCCAATAGAAGTGGAGTTGAAATCACTTTTGTACCATTCTGGAATCTCAGTTACCAGAAGTTGAGTGGAAAAAGGCCAGGTATGAACAATTGGTTACTATTGATGAGAAGCAGCTGAAGGCCCTTTATCATCTACAACTTTACAAGAAGCGCATGGCAAATCCATTCAATAAAAAAATCAAGCCTGTTGCCATACAGGAAGGTGATTTAGTTCTAAAGCAAATCATACTAGCTATCTGCGACCCTTGTGGAAAGTTCAGACCTAACTGGGAAGGCCCATTCCTTGTTAAAAAGATCCTTTCCAAAGGCGCTGTTCACATCTCGGATTTTGAAGGCACTGAATTCTCAGAACCCGTCAACCTTGATTGGTTGAAGAAGTATTTCGTCTAGAGCAAATAGCAAAAGAAAAGGCAAAACAAAAATGAAAAGCCTGGTGAACTAAAAATCTATATAGGTAGTTCATGTAAAAGTTAAGCTAAAAGAAAAATATTTGCTCGATGAGCTGAAAATCCGCTTGGACGACTCATGCAAAATTAGAGCTCTTAGTGGAAAAAGGAGAGCGTTAAAATAATTGATCAAAAAATCTCACACGATATTGGTCAATAACAGGGGTCAAGTCTGATGCACATCTAAAACTTTTATGTTGATTTTAGCATTTTCCTTGCAAATGTTTTAATCTCATTAATGTAAATGGACCACATGTTCATAAACTTAGCCACAAGTAATACAAATCTCAAACGCAAAGCATTATCATCCTTTATTTATTGCCTAATAATCTCTCATAGTATAGGATTCAGGCATGGTGCAACATCCATAGCTTGTACTCATCATCTGTGCCAGGTCTAGCTCCAAGAATCTCCACCAGCACTATCCAGCAATGAGGCCAAGTCCACTCCACATGCTCCACAAAGTGAGGCACTAGCCTTCCTCCCTCAAACTCTATCAGTCAAGGTATAGTTTGCTGATGGCCATAATGACAACTAATCATAGCAGGATTGTAGTGCATGCAATGCCTGAATCCCGGCAGTGGGATACAATCTATAGAGGTCATTACAGCCACATGTTGTATACGCCACCAAGGATAGCTCCACCTAATCTCGCTCTTAGGACAGGTCCCCATCAACTCAATCCAGCCTTGGAATGTCATTGTCTTTGCCTCACTAAAGGTATAACCCCTCTGTATCTGGCTATGAAGGAGATATCTCTATAGGTCCCTTACTGGTCGCGTCAAGATCCCAAGCTTCTCTTGAAGCTAGATTTGTAATAAAATAAAAATAATAAAAGCTCACTGAGTTGAAAACCTTGCAAAAGGCTGCTCAGGCAAAAATTAGAGCAACCCAATGAGCTGAAAACCCAAGGGGGTAGTTCAAGCCAAAATTAAGGTCCAAAGCAAGAACAATGACCCGATGAGTCGAAAACGTTACAAAAGGTGACTCATGCAAAAATTAGGGCAAAAACATAGTTTTTCTAAGTTGAAAACTTATGAAGGCAGCTTAGAATCATTACCTACAACAGAAGTAAACTACCAATGAAATGCTTGGATAGTCCTCACTTCACTTTATCCAACCCAAAGATTGTCTCTGCAACGATCATGGGAAAAGGAGTCTGGCATTGCATCATTTATCCACTATAGGCTCAATTAGCAAATCTCCATGACCAGATTGATCGACAAATAGGAATTGTGCCAACAATCCAAATCCTACTATTTTCAACCACGAGAAGATGCCTCCAGACTTTTGGCCACATAACCGAAACACAGCAGCAAGATCTACACGGCCATCTGCAGTCAAAGGCGACCTCGTCTCAATCGGGCTAATATCAAAAGCTTTAATCAGATACAGGAATGCCTCTGCAATAGGCACCATCACTATCAGCATTGCTATCATGCTACAGGAAACTTTGAGGATAGTAGTAAACTCCTCATACAGTGGGCACAGTTGAACATGTTCAAACCAAAAAACATGGGTCACTGGATCCCAGAAATGCACAGCAACATACAGAAAAGAATTGTTGATTGAGACTTGTTGGAAGGTCCTTAAGTATTGAAGTCTGATCTCTCCTAATAGACTCCACTCATTGTTGCCCCAACAGCAAGAAAGAGCACGAAAAGCAAATAGTGATTGCTGAGTCATTGTATATCTAGCTTCTGCAAAGAAGAGCGAATGCGTTATGTTTTAGCAGAGAAGCATAAAATATGAGATATTTATAGCAATAAACAACTTTGGATTCTACTAATAAATCTAAAAGATACATAGTTCAAGCTTTTGGCTATTTTCAAAGTTGTACACCACAACCCTAGTGTACTATGCCCATATGCTAGACTGTAACTTATTATCTTATTATTTTAATACAAAAACTATAGAATTCTGACATCATGCATATGAGAATCAGATGTCATGTCTTCTTTAATCATCATCTTCACCGGAGTGCTCATCATTAGGACTAGGACTATCCAGAACCTTGATGTTGTAAAGCTCCAGATGCGCTGTCAGTCGGGCGATCTCTTGTCCCATATACTCTATCATCTGAGCGTAGCGGTCCCGCTCCTCTCGCTCTAACTACCTGCTTATCTGCAAACATAAGCATATAGGCATATAAGTTAGACATTCATGCATTTCCATGGACTCACATTTATAACAAGTACTCACCTGAACAGTCAGCATTTCAGAGGTATGATAGCGGCATAATCCTGTCAGAAGTCTTAAGGCATCAGCATGGCATCCCTAGGTACCTGCACTTGTCAAATGCATGTAAGACCACTAAAGTCAGAGCAAATACAAAACACATATACTTACATGGGTGGTGTTTGTTAGATAAAACTTTATCTCATCCCTCGCTGGCATTGGAAAGGATGTCTCATATGGACGACCGATTTCATCATACATATAGATCAATGGGTTTTATGGTCACATCAACTGACCTTCCACAAAGTCTATTGGGTGCTCATATCCTGGGGGCACTTTTGGAGTATCAGACATTGATGGAGGAGTTGCACCACCATGGAGGAGTTACACCACCATGAGCCTCATGAGATCTTTTCAAGGCACAGCTACTTCAAGAACTACCAACGGCCAGTGAACCACCATGTCCACCTCTGCCCCAGAAAATATCAGCTCTGAATCTAGACCCGCCAGCTCTGTCATACTGACCTTGACATATAGAAAGTTCCACGGGCCCAAATAGCCTCATCTAGATAAAAGTAAGGTAGTCCATTGGCGACTCAGATAGATGCTCTCGCCCAGGAATACCAGTCAAACCAGTGATCACCTCTGGGTCCATGTTAGTGCAAGATGCCTAGAACATCACATGCGATGGGGCATCAGGCTCCATACGGCTCTCTGTTCCCAGTTGCTAGTCAATCACGCGCTCTCCCAAATAGAATAGTCTACCCTCAGGACTCTTCAATAGTATATGATGCTCATCCTTGTGTACTGAGCTAGTCAAATATTCCAGCCTCGGATACATATTGTTTTAGGGATAGGGACACACCTATTCCAATAATGATGACAGATCAGACACCTACTCAGGTATTTCTCAAACCAATTCAATACAGTTTAATACGAATTAAATTGTTCCTTCTTACCTGGTCCTAGGTCAAGTCATTGAGATATTCTTTTAACTCATCCATCATATAATTGAGCCTTTGATGCGGTGCTCTCCATGCTTGTAGATAGGGAAAACCAAGCGATACTCCCTGTGGGATCTCAAGTTTTGGCAGCAGTCCAAACTCATATGCCATGATCTGCAAGGTCAAAATGTATAATCAATGAGACTTAGACAAATGCTACAGTATCAGAATTAGTAAAATTTTGCTTACCTCTATGACTTACCAATAGCTGATAAAGCAGTCTCTGCACTGCCTGCTACAGAAATCCAATCCCTGCATCAGATGAGCCAGACCGGCGTAGCCCCAGTCGAAATGTCCAATAGCCTCCAAATCATGAAGGGCCTATAATACGCACATGTGAATGCTATTTCTAGTGGCATTGAATAGAGTACTCCCCAGCATGTACAGCAGAAAACTACGGGTGTACTGATCTGCAGAGATAGTCCTGCCTAGCGTCTCTGCCAGCACTACCTCCCGGAGACAGTCATATGATTTGCTATGCCCACCTCTCATATTGAGGGACACACCCAGTAGATTAAAAATCATGCCATATGCCCAATGCGGTGACATCAATCTGGCATCAAACTGAATGGGCAACCCAACGCACTCTAGCCCAGTGATTCTAGCAAAAATACTTGGGGTGATAGTAATCTCACCCACAGGCAAGTGGAAGGTATGAGTGGAATCCATCCACTGCTCAATCATTGCAATGATGATGAATCTGTTACATCTCTTTTCCGTACCGATAAAGCAAGAGATATACAGACTAAAATAGCTCTAGTCTACTTTGACGCATATCTCCTGAGGTAGTTAGGAGTACCATTCATCGATCCCTCAAATGCTACCAGTCCCAATGACTGTTCATTCCCTCTACAAATTATAGAATTTGGGGCAGCTACAGTCTAAATTATAGAATACAAACAGCACTATAGAGGCCTTGAGTTCCTCCCTCAGACCTAAAACTCACTTATTCATGCTTATGAATGAGTAAAAATGTGCAATTTCTTGAAAAAGGGCTCAAAAATGCATGATTTGGCCTAATTTTTACTACTATATGTGCCACATATAACACTATGTGCGCCTAATTTTCACCAAAACGTCTCGACAAACACATGCCAACCTAAGCCAAGCTTTAGCCTAACACCTAATTCGGGTCAAATACTAGGCTAAATGCAAGTAAAATAGCCTAAAACTCAACTTTCAAAAAAACCATAAAAATCAAAAATCGAGCCAAAACGCAAAAAACTCACCTTCTCGAGAGGAGCTCAGGACTGATGGGAGTCTATGGTAAATATTTCTACAATTACATCACCAAAATGAACCCTAAAGTAACTGTGATGGGTTGTATGCTCGGTTAGAGCGTAGGTCGGGATAGATTCCAGGTCCTGGGGGGTCGATTGCATCATAATTCCAGCCATTTCCCAAAAAACACTAAGTTTTTGGTTTGGAAATTGAGAGAGAATTGAGTATTTGAAGGGTAACAAACTAATTTTTGGATTGAAACCTTGGAATTTTAAAATTTTCAAGGGATGTGTGTAACATATCGTGGAACATGCACTGCACATAGCAATTTTTACTAATATGTGCTACCTTCAAGGGAGCTCTGCTAATGTACGCCACCCTCTCATTAAAATACATATGAAAAGTTAGGCCTCTGGTAAAAATTTCAGAATTTTTAGAGGTCGTTTGCTCTATCGAGCCTAATTTTCATGACTCACAACATCTGAAAAATCCAAAAAATCAATCAGAATGCAGCAGACTGATACTCAAAAATTCAGGTATTTTTCTTAGACCATTTCAATACTAATTTCACTGATAAATTATTTTTCCATGTTTAGCACAGACAGAAAATTGATTTAGCAGATGATCAAAAATAGTCAAACCTTTAACTTCTGGTCAAGCCGTTGACCAGATAGTGTTGCATTCTGATAGAGGGTCCCAAATGCAGACTTTGGAGACAAACAACACTTATTTGATGGTGAGAGAATTGATCTGACAGTTGATCACCTTGATCCAGCAGACGGTCACCTCTGGTTCTGCAGTAACCACCTGATCTAGCAAAGATCACTGAATCAAGCCTTTGATTCTTAAACCCTAGCCATATGCATCTGAATACCGACTTCAGATGATTAAACTCATAAGAAAGCCATTGCTCTTATAGTGACCACCGGTTAGCCATGACCGGATAGCCTGAACATCGGGCTCCTAATGACAGAATTGAGATTTTTACTAGTCAAAACCGTCGACCAGGAAATGTCAAAGACCTAGTAGAGCATCCAAAATGCCATTTTGGAGATATTTGACATTTATTTGATGGCGCGATCATCGACCCAGCAGACGGTCACCTAGGTCCCACAATCAACCACTGGATTCAGTAGAGATCACAGAACCAAGCCTTTGGTTCCCAAATCCTTGCAGTAGGGATCTAAATGCTGATTAAATATCATTTCAAGCCTCGCAGCAAAGCCATCGATCTTGCAGAAGACCTTTGATCAGCATTTAGTCATTTTAATGGTAGAATTGGGTTTCTAAGCCTAAGCATGAACAACAAATCAACATTGATCACCTTTAGCCCAAACATCGGGCTCCCAGTTACGAAATTGGGTTGTAAGACTCAACAGAAGTACTCTGCTAGCCTCAACACGAGCACTCTGCTAACCTCAATCCGAGCACTCTGCAAAGCCTCAATGCGAGCACTCTGCAAAGCTTCAATCCGAGCACCCCGCAAGCCTCAACATGAGCATCAGGCCTTAATACGAGCATCGATCAAGTACCTTCCTTACTTCCTATGAAAAGTCACGTTATGATAAGATCTCATTTTAACGACTTGCACTTGTGTCACCTCAAAATGGTCCTGATCAGGGGGCAAACTGTTTACCTTGACTTTTCACCCTTGTGCAATCTTGAGTTTTTGTCAATTCAGCTTGGTATCAGTCCCCGATGTCGACCTCAATAGTGCATATATGCCTGTTTGGCTTTCTCTAAGTGTTCTAGGTGTATAGAGCACATTATGGTAGGTGGGGCCCACCACGATGTCTAGCGGGGCCCACCACCATTGTCAGTTTTTTTGAGTGTTCTGTGCATATGGAACATATTTCATGTTGCCCATATGAAACAGAGCACATAGCATTATTTGCCAGAAATATATGTTTGGTAGGGCCCACATAAGTAGAGCACACTAACGACGTCTCACAATGTCAAATAATGCTTATTTAACATGAAAAATGCATTGCATTTTACCCATACAAGGAAGAATGTGCAAACAAAATGAATTTAGTGCATAGCACTATGCGTGCACTATGCAACAAAAAAAGATGTTTGGTAGGACCCACCTTCTAAACCAAATCTGGAATACTTTTCATTGTAAAATGTCTTAATATGTCAAATGATGCTTATTTGACATAAGGCGTGCATCCCATTTTTCTCGAGTGAGGCAAAACGAATAGGGGCAAAATGCTATATGTGTAGCACATAGCACTATATGCATGCGCATATAACAAAAAAAATACGTTTGGTCGAGAGCCTTCTCGAGACCAAATCTAATGTGCACCATATCATACAATGTGTTAACACATAAAATGATGCTTATTGGGCATGAAGCGCATGTCCCGATGTGGCCACAGTGGGCCCCACATGACAAGTTAAAATGCAATGTGTGCAGCACATCACCCTATGTATGCCACACATAGGCTATGTGTGGCACACATAGCACTATGTATGGTGTACATAGCCTTTGAATTTTCAATTTTCGGATTGAAAATTATAATTTTACCAAACCTTAATTTTCCCTATAAATATGAGGTTAGGGGTTCGTGAAAAATCACAGGGGATATTGCTAAAAACAAACCAAAACTCTGCCAAAATCAATTCCTAATTAATTAAACACTTCATTAATTAAATTTGTAGGATTTTAGAGACCAAACAAGCACTAGTTAGGTCCCTAAACACTTATGGAAGCAAGATCTAGAAGAAAAACCTACTACTATAAGGTAATTTCTTCCTTTTCTTCCATTTTTTTTGGATTTTGTTAAAATCCTTCTATTTTTTACTTTATTTTGTGTTGATTGGCTTCAATCATGTTTTTTTGTTACTAATGTTATTTTTCAGTTAAAACTATGCAAATCTAGCTTCGATCTACCTAGATCCGGGTCAGATTTCACATTTTTCCTAAAAACCTTTATTTTGTCACTATTCTACAAGAAATATGTTGCGCATATAACCTTATGTGCACCACACACAGCCTATGTGTGGTGCACATAGGGCTATATATAGCCCTAAAAAATTTTAGAAAATGCCATTTTTCTTCAATTTTTGCCCATTTTCTTCCCTAATTTGATGAATCTAGCTTCATCAGAGGCTTTTCCATGCCTCTGGTGTTCTAGATCTATCATATATTCTTTTGATCTAATTCATTTTTAGTTCTAAAAAGTAATTTTCAAAGCTAGATGCTCATCTATGGGTCAAAAATGGATTTTCCTCCTTAGATCTGCTAAGATCTAGCTCGGATCTCATGTTTTTACTCAAAAACATTATCTTTCTTCTAATTTTCTTGCCATGTGTGCCATACATACACCTATGTGTGCCACACACAGCCTATGTGCAGTGCACATAGGCCCCAGATTTCATAGAAAATGCTATTTTTTACTCGTTTTCGCTTCAGATATGATTTTTCTAGCAATTCCAAAGGCTTGTCCATGCCTTTGAGGTTCTGGATCTATCAAATATTATCTAGAGCTAATCAATTTTAGCATTAAAATTAATTATTTAAGTAAATTACATAATTACTTATTTAGATTTGCAAAATGGAGGCCGATTCGAGTTCAAAATGAGGTACTGTCTTCATTAAAGTTGTTGTACTTTATCTATAGATCATTTTTATACTGATATGTGGCACACATCATGGTATGTGCGCAGCACATTACCTATGTGCTGTGCACATAGCACTATGTGCACGCGCACATTCCATGGAAAATTTCTCGAAAAATCGCATCTTTGCTCTTTTTCAAAATCGGTTTGATTTTTCCAATAACATTTGATGCTTCACAGTAGCTCAAATGTACTGGATCTATCATAAATTAATCACATTTAATTAATTTTGGCCTCAAAATTGATTTTCTATGATTAAACGTTGATTTAACTCGTTAAAAATATGATTTTTGAAATGATTAGTTTCAAATTGGATGAGTGGCTATCTCCAATTGCTCCAAGTGATGTTAGCACTCCCATTTGATTTTCCATTATCAAAAAAAAATAATTTTGCTTAAAATTATTTTTATTTTTGTTAATTTTCATGATCCAACTCGTGTAAATTCACGTGATTGTTGCCAAATAATTGTTGGATTTTGACTCTTGATTCATGCTTTCATATAGCATTGGACTAGTCAAATAAATACTAAATCCATTTGCTACTAATGAATTTATTTGTGTTTATTTTGCATATTTCCATCGTGCATTTTTGGCTCATGCAACCTGAGGTGAAATAGTACCTAAAGAGGAGGGTGTGTTACTTAACACTCTAAAAATATTGTATGCGCAGATATTTATGTAATAAGATAGGATTATTATTAGTCTGTAATAATTAATCACTTAAAATCCCATGTGTATCCCTTATTTCCTCAATTTCCTTTCACCGGATTTTATTATTTTTTCGCTCGTGGATGGTTTATTATATTTTCCATAATATATATGTCATATCATGTCACATGCCATATCACACACTTCTATGCCATGCTATGTATATGCCATGCCATAACATACTTATATCGTATGCCAATACAATCCAAATACGCCAATATGTAATGCAATACACATAACTTGCCATGCTATTTGCCAATGTGCCATGCCATGCCACATCACATGCCATATTGTATACCATGACATATACCATGTTGAATAGCAATTCACATACGTATCACTATGCCATGTCATGGATATGTCATGCCATTACACACATATATTGCTATGTCATATCATGCATATGGTATATCATTCACTTCACATGTCATGTATATGCCATGTCATTCACTTCATATATCATGCATATGCCATGTCATACGTATGCTATGTTATTATGATATTATTATCATGTCATGTCATGCATATGATATGTCTTCTTATTATATCATCACGTCCCATGTCATGCATATGCCATGTCATCCAAATGCCATATAGCATTATATGCTATTCTACGTGCAACCTTGCAATGCCAAATCACATGTCGCGCTGTGTGTTTACATATACGCACGTATGCTTGCCTGTTTAGGACAATCAATTCCAACTATAATGGTAAAATTGATTTTAGAAACTCATAGAAATAGATCTCCACCACCCGAACCCAATCTCTGAAGGGTTTAACTAGCACTCATGCTATGGGTGGGTTGGACCAATCCGGAACCATCCGATGGTGACTCCCTTGTGACTCTTTCGAGTCCGTATCATTCCTTGAGGTAGTCCCTCGGGAAGACTATGCTTTCACTCCAAGTACGATCCTCGGTCCGTGAGCATCACAAGCCTCGCTCTGAGCTCCGACAGAAATCGACGCTCATAATTACTTGCATATGATCCCATTATTAACATTACATTTCTTTATCCCAGGTTTTAACATAATATATTATACATGAGTCATTTCTTCAATAGAAATATAAATATAAACACATTAATATCTTACATGTATATAAATTTACCACCTTTAATTATTTATTGCCAGAGTAATTGGTTTATGTAGTTGCATGATAATTTATAAAAAATAGAAGTCTAAAGGAAGCCAAACCATTTACAAATATTTTATGGATATGTCCAGCTGCTTTACTGACGTTATTGTTCTGCAACTTAACTTGATCCTGCATTTATCAATTGACAAACGTTGAGTGTAAAAATCAGTGGTACTAATGTAATAAATATAACAAATATCATCATAAATTCCAAATAATCATTTAACATGACAAACATATTTTCATAATATCATCTATGATATGCCATGATCAATAATCACCTTCTTATTTACTATTCATGAACTTATATCTCAACCATA
>CANYBF010059235.1:0-20807 GCA_948192965.1 Dalechampia spathulata
GTAATATCTAATCTATCACCATCAAAGAATGTGAAAGGAATTTGAGGATTCCTTGGACATGCTGGGTTCTATCGTAGATTCATTAAAAATTTCTCTGTCATTGCTAGACCTTTGACAAACTTGCTAGCTAAAGATGTAGTATTTGATTTTAATGAGGAATATTTTAGTGCTTTTAACACTTTGAAAAGTGCATTGACCTCAGTTCCAGTTTTGACTTCCCTAGATTGGTCTCTTCCTTTTAAAATTATGCGTGATGCTAGTGATTTTGCTCTTAGATGTGTACTAGGATAGAGAAAAGATATGAAATTGCATGCTATCTATTACACTAGTAGAACCTTGACTGGGCCTCAGTTAAACTACACCATAACAGAAAAAGAACTCTTAGCAGTAGTATTTGCATGTGAAAAATTTAGAGCCTACCTTTTAGGTTCTAAAGTGATTATTTTTACTGATCATGCTGCTTTGAGATACTTGTTTGCAAAGAAAGATGCAAAACCAAGGCTTATTAGGTGGGTACTATTACTACAAGAGTTCAATATTGAAATCAAGGATAAGAAAGGTGCAGAGAATGCAGTCGCAGATCATCTATCGCGTCTGGAAATTGATAATGAGAAGCAGAGGAAGAGACCATCAAAGAAGAATTCCCAGATGAATCTGTGTTTATGCTACAAAGAAAAGAAAATCCTTGGTATACAGATATGGTAAATTATTTGGCTTGTGGTATAGTACCTTCTGATGTTTAGTATCAGCAGCGGAAGAGGTTCTTCGCAAGCACCAAATACTATCAATGGGAGGAACCTTACTTATTTTGCCAATGTGCTAACGGTTTAATAAGGAGATGTGTTCCAAGAGATGAAATAATGCATATACTAATACAGTGTCATGACTCATCTTATGCAGGGCATTATGGTGCAAACAAGACAGCAAGTAGAGTGCTCGAGTGTGGTTTTACTGGCCAACAATCTTTAAGGATGCCAAGAACTATGTGCTTCACTGTGACAAATGCCAACGAATAGGGAACATATCCAAGTGTGATGAGATGCCTTAATCATCCATTTTGGAGGTGGAAATCTTCGATGTATGGGGGATAGATTTCATGGGACCATTTCCTATGTCCATGGGAAATAAGTATATAGTGGTGGGGGTAGACTATGTCTCTAAATGGGTTGAAGCAGTTACGAGTCCCACCAACAACGGTAGAATTGTGAGCAGATTCATCAAGAAGCTATTCACCAGGTTTGGAGTTCCTAGAACACTCATCAGTGATGGAGGAACACACTTTTACAATGCCAAATTTGAGGCTCTCCTCAAGCGATACAATGTGAACCATAAAATGTCCATGGCATATCATCCTCAAACCAGTGGCCAAGTGGAAGTAGTAAACAGAGAGTTGAAAAAGATCCTAGAGTAAGTAGTTAATACTGTTGGTTTGCTATGTTATTAAGCAACAGAAGAAAATTTAAAATTTTTATTTAAATCAGCAAACCAAGAGAGAATCTTTGCATCAAAACACATGAAAACTAAATTAGAGATTAGATATGGCATAAGATAGTAACTCTTACATATCAATGCAGTTCTCCTTCGTTCTTGATCTCTATGTCATTTATGGTTGTAGCAAACCAAAAACCATAAAATTAGGTAGCTTTCAATAGTATCCACACGAAAATGAGGGAATCCAAGCAAGCAACGATTGCTTCTATCTCCTTTCCTATGAACTAGCAAAGAAAAAGAAGAAACTTATGGTATTTTCTTCTTCCTCACAAATCAAACTTGTGAAGGCCAAATTATCCCTTTCCAGAAGGTGATATGTTTTGGCCAAAGGAAGAAGATTGAGTGGCTTAACCTAATTTTGAGTTATAACAACATATTTATACTCCAAAAATTATGTTAAGCTAAAACCCTTTCAGCTTAAGTCAAGTATGGGCCCATCTGTGACTAATATGGCCTGTGACTGTCACTTGCCTTGTCATAGCCCAACTCAATAGCCCAACTTGAACTTTATGGACTTCTAAACATTACAAGTTAAGTCCATTAGGTGTTCAGTTAATTTCCATAAGTATTTTTCTGACTTTTCCTAAAAGTACCAAAATGCCCTTTTAACTTGTTTCCTCATTTTTAAGTGTGTGACCTTTTGGGTTCCTAATATATTGGCAACATATTAAATATCATATTTAAAATGTAAATTATGAGTGGTATCTAGTTTTACATCATGATTACCCAAATATTAGGAGGTTAACCATTTGTTTGACTTCAACCCTTCCATATTAGATACTGCTGCAATAAACTCCTTTCACCAACACTATCTCTTTTAGGTTTGAGTATGGATTAATGTCAACTCAATGTATGACTAATCATGTCAAGTCATACCCTAAAATAGATTTCTCATGTCATATAATCTTTATTCCCAAAATGCCCCAATGAATCATATTCTCCCCGGGCATCCTACTCTGGCCAGAGATTCCTGAATAAAGATTACTTCATGAATCTTTGAGATAACCCCTACTATTAATCTGGAGTCATGAATTCTCTATTAATATTCAAATACCTTCAACTATGTTATACCATACCCAACCTCCAAACTATGAACACCTACTAAGGAGGAATAAAGCATAGGAGTCAAAGTACATTAATCCATAGTTAAGATAACCTTGATATCTCAAGTCTAAGGATACTTGCACTACTGACATGAGTTAGATACAATTTCACAGACATAGATCAATTATCCATATGAAATCTCACTGGCAAGGCCTCCAATGAACTAGTACTATACTACTCATCCACATATTCACTTTAGACATCTCATGTCATGATGAATGAGAATCACCCCTAAATAGGAAGTGTAATATGTGATGATCTTCCCATACTAATAATGTCCATTCTTATTAATACCATGATTAAGGATATTTAGATATTGAACATTTGCATACAATAAGAATCTCATTCCATAAACTCATTATGGATTCTTTTGCATTGTTCCAATATCATGGACTTTAATATATAGTTTAATACTCCAAGTAAGACAAGTTCATTTAAAACATTGTACTATATAATGAATAATGCCTTTATTAATGAAAACGTATAGTACAAATACACATGATGCTCTAGAGCATACACTAATAGTTGTTTAGTTAGTACATTTACAGTTTTACTACTAGACTTTGAAGTATTCGTATTTATTTCATCTATCTGATCTGTCTCTTCTTCTTTTATATCATACAAAGTTTTATTCTCAGATTCTAAATATAATTTATATATTTTATTTAATATAGATTCTTCTAAACTTAATTCTTGTAATTTTTTATTAAATTTACAGAATCTAGATGTATGTCCTTTTTTTTACCACAATTAAAACATTCTAAATCTTTATAGTTTTTATATGTTGTATTTTTCTTAAAATATAGTTTGTTACTAGGTCTTCAATATTTATTTATCCTAGTTTTTCCATAATAATTATCCTTATTAAAAATTTTTTATGATATTTTTATAAGGTTTTTTTATGTTATTTTCTATATATTTTTGTACATTGCCCTTTACAATCATTATATTTTTGAGTTATGCTATAATCAAATTGTTTAGAAAATGATCTTAATTCTTGTTTTATTTTAAGTATTTCATACTTTAATGATTTCTGTAATTTTATATCTTGATACAATTTTAAACATTCTTTTTGAATTATACTAATTAGTTGACCATAAGTTAATAAACTGTAAGGTATATGGTTTCCAATTTCTTGTTTTATATTATTTCTTACCTTTTTTCCTAGGAAAAATGGAAGTCCAGCTAAAAGCTTTTCTTTCCAAAAATCCTAATTAGAATCTTCCTTAAGCATTATACGAGTTAAAAATGTTATTTTATGATACTGAAAATCACTTAACTTTTTACATCTAAGGTTACTTAATAATTTTACATTTTTATTTTTCAAATGATCTGGATCTCCTATAAAATGTAATGATATAGTTAGAATTAATGTAGGTAAAACATTTTGTATAGTATTACTATGTTCATCTAATATAGGTGTTCCATCTTTATAGGTTTTTATAGCATTTAATATTTCTAAATGTTGACTATTTGTTAAGTGGTTATCCCATCAAAATTTTAATTGACCTGTGCAACCAGCAATTATTAGTTCTTCTATAATTTTATCAGAAGTATTTATTTATGTTCTATACACATTTGTAGCCATAGTCATTTGTTGTAATAAGCTAAGAATATTGTATTCAAACAAATTATATATATTCTGTTCATATACAAAAGAAGCATTATATTTATATTGTGACAATATATTTGGCCTATCATTTATACTAAGATATGGTACTGATACTATTTGTTGATTATGAGTTATACGATTTATTTGTGAACTTAATGTTTTACTAAATATTTCTAAGTCCTCAGTTTCAGGGGAAGAGTTTTCCTCTGATTCTGAAGTTATATCTTGTGATACATTATTAATTATCTTTATTTCAAATGTTGAAGCTATGTTTCTGAGTTGTTCTTTTATTGCTTTAACAAAATTAGAATTTTTATCTTCCTTGATTTCCTTTCGACTATTAATAGAAATTTAATATGGTTTAAAAATATGAGTTTTTAATTTCTTTTCTTCAGTACCTTTTTCTATTTAACTTCTTTTCCTTTAATTGATTTTTCTATTCTATTTAATTATTTTCCTATACTACAAAGATGTGCATTACTAAAATTATTTTATTCTAATATTTTTCTTTATGGATCATCTTCTGTTATAATTTTAAATGGTGATATTAATATTTTATATTCTCCATAATTAAATGAACTATTCATTTTAGGCAGGTGTTCAGACTGAATTATTTTATCTTTTACTTTCCACTCTATTTCTTTATTTCTTACAGTTATTATATTTATATTTTTCTTATAAATTTGTTTAAACCAACTAAAAAATCTAATTTTTACTTGATTATCATTTACAAATCTAATATATTCTTCTTTTAGTTTATCAATTTTATTTTCTTTAGTAATTTTTAATAATTTTTCTATATTTTTATAGCTGTTATTTCATTATAAAATTCTTCTTCATTAAAAACAAATTCTCTAGTTATAACATTTATTTCTCTATCTGGGTTTATCATGTTTTCTGTTATAGCTGAAGTTGTAGGTGATTATAGTGATGAACTTACTTGTTCATTATACTGATTTAATATAGGGTTTGGATCTAATGGACCTAAATTATCATAGAGAGGATGTGGTATATTTGAACTACAATCTATATTTTTTTAATTTATGACTTGATTTTGGTATATCTGATGTAGAATACCTGGATTTAACAAAAGTTTGTAAAACTGGTTTAGGTTCAATATACGAAGCATAAATTACATATGGTATTTATGAAGCTTTCCTTAAATCTATTGTTGAATTTGTTGACGATGTATCTGAATAACGTGAACTTGTACTATATCTAGCAAATTTTAATTTTACCTTTCTATCATCATATTGTTCTATTTTACTTAGGTCTATGTTTGGCTTTACTATTTTCTCTAGTTCTAGTGGAGGGATTACTCCGTTTAAAACCCACTCATCTGGCAGAGAGATATCTTTCCATTGTATAGTTTTAGGAATTACTGTATTTACTTTACTAAGATCTGTTTGTAGAAATTTAGTTTCTCCTAATTTAGGTTGTATTTTATACTTTGTAGAAAAAGCAGATATCATTGCCTTATAATGTATTTTATATATCAAAGCTATTGGAATAGATCCTTATAGCATTTTATAATTATGAGTTTTTATTTCTAATACTACACTTTTTAATATACTTATATCATTTAAAAATACAGTTATGTTTAGATGTACATCAAAAGAAATTTATCCTTTACTAAGATTCATTTTTACTGAACCTAGCAAAGAATCTTGAAAGTTTACAAATCTAACATCTCTAATTATAGCTACAATACTTGTGTTTAAATCTTTTATAGTTAAAGGTTTTATACCAATTTGTATTAATCCTAGATATATGTATTTAAAACCTTTATTTTTATGTTGTTGTAATGTTTTAGATGATAAAAGTATTATATGTTCAAAGGGTTTACTTAATTGTATATCTTGTTCCTCAGTTTTTATAGTATTATCAGTTTTGAAAATATTTAACTTTGAAATTTTATAAATTTATTCTTTATAAATTTTAGGTATATCCCAATCATCAATTGCCTTTTTAAAGTCTTCTATTACTACTTCATTTCATTTTGCTACTCGTTTTATTTCTAAGTTATCAGATCTAGCAGTACTAACAGATTTATACAAAAAAGATTCCATTTTAAAAAAAATATTTATAATTAAAACACAATTATTGACACGCCTACCATGGCAAAAATGGGACTAACTGCGTATTCAAATATATATATATATATAATTAACAATATTAATTATAGAAAATGAAAAATTTTGATAAAATGAAAGGATAGAATATTAAAGGATATAAAAAATAACTAAATCATATATGAGGTATAAAAGAGGAATGAGACATAAACATAAGATGAATATCAAATATTACAAATCAATAAGTAATTAATTGACAATATTTATTATAAAAAATAAAACATTTCAAAAAAATAAATGGATGAAAATCAAAAGAAGAATATATATAAACCCTAATGTCACTCGTCAATAATGTCATGCACTTAAAATATTACATATAGATAAATCTAAATGTCACTTGTCAATAATATCAAAAAAAGAATATTACGTATAGATAAACCCTAATGTCAATGAATGCACTAAAAATCTAAATCAAAAATTATAATCATGAAATTGTTTAAATATGTCACACAAACAACTAAAACTTGTAAATATGTCATATAAACATACTACAACCTAACTTTATATATATATATATATATTGATTTTAGTAACTCTTAGTAATATCTCATTTATATATAAATTCACAAGTAATTGTTGAGTCATTTAGTAATTATTAAATGTTAGAAACATAAAAAATAAAAAGGCATTATAAATGAATATCAATAAATTATAGTGAATTTTCAATAATATTAATATTTTAAAGATTAATCAATTTTAATTTATGAAATTATAATTATAAGATGTTAAAAATTTGAAAATAAATATTTAAAATATATAATTATAAATATTGAAGATGTTATAACCTTCATCTAGTTAATTTTTTTTTATATTTGAATATTTGAAGCCAGGAGATAATACATATGTAATCTCCAAGACTTGAAACGCTTTTTTTTTATTTTAATATCTAAACTTATTTATAAATATTTAAACTTATCATAATTTTTCAATTTATCTCATTAGCATTTATCATTTAATTACCTTAGTTTTATTTATCATATTTATTTAATTTTTATAAAAAATAATAAAATGAAAGTTTAAAATAATTTAGATATGAATAAATAAATTAAAATATTAAAATAAAAGAAACAAAAAAAATTTTCAAATCTCATTATGTATACATGCCATATAAGTATTATAAGACCCGGTTAAAGAAAAAGAAAAAGAAAATACACGGGGTCCCACAATTTGTGTGGCTGGAGAAGGAAAGTTAAATACGATGAGCACGTGTCCTTGAAATAGGGGACGATGGAGGAAAAGTGTAATTCCCATTCTGATGATGATGTCATGAACATGGAAATGTTCTTTTTAAAAATCCGATCCATATCAACCAATCACCTCTACTGCCCTCCCCACTTTTTCAATTATCAAATTATTATTGATATTCATTACTTTTTAAATATGTTGGGTTGAATTGATTATATTGATATGAATTATATTATGTGTATTTGTAAGTGGTTATATATTTAATCTTTAATATTTATTTCAGATGAAGTAATAAATATTTGATTGAATTATGTTGTGATTGTAATAAAATGATGAAAAGTAATAAAAAGAAATTTGGTTTCTCAAGAGGAGAAAAAAAATTAAGTTAATTTACGTATAATATATTATTATACCTTGTCATATGTATTTGATTTTCTCACAAGTTAATATAACAACAAGTACAAGGACATTTTTTTAAAAAATAAAATATAAAGTTATTTAATTGAAGTTTTCTATTATATAAATTAATATCATAATTGTGTAAGTGCAACAATTAAATTAAATTAAATTAATACACATTATAATACTTAGAATTGATTAATCAATTGGATCCTGGGTTAGTGAGCATTCAAAGTTATAATAATATGAGTTGAGATCTAAATTATATTTTAATATAAACTAGAAAATAAGTTATACATTATAATAATAATAATAATAATAATAATAATAATATTTGGGGTTATAATTCTGAGGCTGATTTTTGGAATGTGACTTATACAAATAATAAAGTAGGCTAAGCTTTAGTTTAGTGGTGGAAAATAAAATAAGAATCGTTGTCAATTATTACGGATTAATAAAGATCGTCTTAAAAAAGTAAATAATGGAATTAGTGACGGAAGCTTGCGACATGGCCGGAAAATATAAATGAAATATGTATATTAAGAATAATACAAGGAAAAGGAAATAAAGTAATTTGGCTTTGTTTAGTTTTTAAATATCTACAGTATTTCTTTTTTATAAAAAGAAAAGAAATTGTGATATAATCCGTCTGTGACGTAAGAAAGTCCACCACCACCGTCACCCTCCCTTTGATTCGGAATAAAAACTGCTCTTTCACCGGTCACAACTTGCCTCCACCTTGTTGACGTTCCACTTTTTCTCTACAAAACCTTTTTCTCAGTTTCTTACTCTGGCGATGAAATTCCAACGGCGTTACTCCAACGACGCCGTTTGCCTAGACCTATCTGCCACGATGACAACGCCCAGCAGCAGCAACACCTCCTCCTCCTCCGCCGCCTCTTCCTCCTCCTCCTGTTTTTCCTCCTCTCTGTCGATCGACGCAGTCGAATCAGCCGAGGCAAAAATCCAGCGGTTAATATCTGAACATCCTGTCATCATATTTTCCCGATCTTCGTGCTGCATGTGCCACGTCATGAAAAAACTACTTGCTGCGATCGGAGTTCATCCGACGGTTATTGAGTTGGACGAAGATGAGATCTCCGCTCTTCCTGCACCTCATGATAGTAACGCCTCCAGGTCCAATTCTGCACCTGCTGTGTTCATCGGCGGAACCTGTATCGGCGGTCTCGAGTCTCTTTTCGCTCTCCATCTTAGTGGCCATCTTCTTCCTATGCTACTTCAAGTTGGCTCTCTCTTGGTATGATATTTATGTCTTTATCATTGTTCTATTCATTCACTTCATTATATAATCATTTCAAGAGGAAACACCTACAACCGGTAAAAAAAAAAACAAAAATCGTTATTGGAATTTTAGATTTGCATGTGCTTCTCTCTGTAATTGTAAGCGGGCAGAAAAATCATCAGCTTGTCAACAATTATTACTGTTACTGCTGTTGTTCCTTTATCTTTCACTTTTGTTCACTGTTTGATGGTCAAAATGGCCATTTATTAGTGTAGAAGAAGTGACTGAGGATAAGAACTTGAGATGGTCAAATCTCATTCTCCTTGATAAAGAAAAAGAAAGAAGAATTAGAGAAACTTTATGTATTTTATGTGTATCGGATTGCATTGAAATGTTGGATTCAAGTTGCACAATTATCTTGTCTTATTGTTTTCTTCTTCATTGATTCATCTGCTTGCAGTTAACCGAGATCATCTAATCGATTGCTTAAATTAATCAATTTAATTAAATTAAAACAATAGATTAATGTTCAATTTTCAAATTTACATGATAACATTTGGTTAAACTTAACAAGCGATGAAAGCATTTTGAATTATTTAGGAGGCAACGAATCGGGTTCGACTTGATTCAAGTTGAAAATGTTATTGGGAAAATGGGTTTTAATCAAAGAACAATTACCGTAACAAAATACCACAGAAAAGGGAAAAGAAAGAAAAGAAAAGGAATGAGAATCAAGAATGTGGAAAGAAGCACTAATGGTGGAAAGATAGGTTATAAGGTGATTGGAATTTGGTATCCTATTATCATTGATGATGTATGCGTATGGTTTCTTTTCCACTTTGAATGACTCGAGTTTAAATTCATAAAAGTTGGAAAAGATGGCCAAAAAACATCTCTTGATTACATAATTATTTCTCACACTTTTTTTTTGGGTTCATTTTTTTACAATTAACTTTATTCATAAATAAATATTTATTGTAAATGAATTGTTATTAATCTCCAATCAACAACGTAAAATATGAACACAATCTTCATTTTAAATATTATAAATTTTTTTTAAAAATAAAATATCAAAATTCAATTTTAAAACAATTATATTATCCTAATTATTGAATAATTGGATTAAGTGGTAAGATTCTTGAGATGATAGTTGTCCATTTAGGTATTTGGAAAAGGATATGGCTAAAGCAAGCCTGTATAAAAAGCTCCATTCCCACTTCAATTATAAATGGAACTCAAATACGGTGTCGTCGTCATCATTACAAAACAGCCCAATTCATTAAAAATATTATTTATTTAATAAATGATTCCATTAATTTATTGTATATATTTAAATTTCTAAAAATTCATAAATTGGGTTAAATTAATTTTTTTTTTTTTTAAAAATAATCCTTGAATTTCCAAAGTGTTAATGATTTTTTTTTGGAAGAAAAAGAAGACATTTGGCTGACATAAAATGGTCGTGCTGGAATCCATTTAGAATCTGTTGTTAAAATGCCTCACAACCTAACGTAACAAGTATCTCTCAGTTTTGATTTTTATTTATTACTTTTTTGACTATCAATATTTAAGGCTGTTATCTATCTCTTGTGGATATTTAAAGAATATTGATTCAAGCAGCATTCATTAGTATTTTTATTTAATTAAAATATTATTTTTTAAAATAATGTTATTCCATAATATTCAATATTGATTAATATTTAAAGTTTTATAAAATGGTTGATAAAAAATTAATTTTCTATCTTTTAAAGGTTAGAGATTAATTTTTTTGTATTTATTTTAAGTATTTTTTATTTAACCATTAATTTAGATATTATTATTATAATATTATCAAATCTTTTAATTTTAAATTAATATTTAAATAGATAAATATGAACAATTAATAGTAAATGATTAAATACTATTAAAATAATTAATAGTTACAAAAAAAATAACTGATTACTATTATTTTAATTATTGATTATTTTTATTTTTATTTTTTAGTTTAAATTTTAAACTTATATTTTTCTAATGACAGTTAAGGTTAAAACTCCTATCTTTCTTTTATAATTCTCAAGATTATCTAATGTAAAAAAAATGAATTAGCAATTTAAAATAAAAAATAATATAAATTATGAATAAGATAAAAAAAAAAAGAAAAAGGATAAAAGGAAGAATAAACTGACCCCACTAGCTTGTAAATAATCTCCTTAATCCAACAAGAAAACGGCTACTTATCACGTTTGATCAAACTAGAGTTTAACATGCATTACACGTTAGGATAATTTTTTAACTTATTATTTGTAATAATTTTATATTTTATGTTTTCAAATTTTATATCATTACAATATTTTGTATAATTTTAAATTAATATTTGACATTTAAACATTATGTCTTTATTTAAAATGTTTATATAATATTTTCATCTATTCATTTATAAAAAAATAAGAGTAAATATTTATTTATTTATTTGATAGTAAAATCTTTTTGTAAACTACATTTTTTTGTGTATGTTGGTTCCTTCTTTTTTAGGTCATCTTTTTTTATTAATACTATTGTTGTTGAGCTTGAAATTCATCTTGATAATGCAATATATAATTATTTATGTGAAAAACATGTTTTAGCAAGTACACTTCTAAAGTTATTGCAAAACATAATTGTACTGAAAATTATTTCATTTTGAATTGAATAATCTTAATTTTTGTATTTAATATATTAGTACTTATATAAAAAATCAAAAATAAAAAAAAATAAAAAACATAAAGTGTTAATTTTAATGAAAATTTTCAACATAATATAATTAATAAAAATAATTATAATCATAAATTAAAAGGATATGAATGGTACTTATTAAACCCTAGGTTTTGACAGTTGAGTCACGTGTGAGTCAATTTAAGTTATTTGTAATTTTTCTAAGTGTTTTTATGTTGGTACAGGCGTACCAATTTTGGTACAGTCGTACCAAATAGTTTGTTGTGTGGTACGACTATACGGCTGGCCGTACTTAGTGTGTATTATTCCATTGAGTTTGGTATGGGCGTACCATTGGGTGGTATGACCGTATGCGAACTCGCAGGAAAATTGTTTTTCAAGAAACCTGCTTCGGTACGGGTGTACCATTGGGTGGTACGGCTTGCAGGAAAATTGTTTGTCATGAAAACTTGGTTGGTACGGGCGTACCAATTGGTGGTACGCCCGTACCACATTTCCCTCTCATTTTCCAACGAATAGTTTTGAATCCATACGGGCGTACCAAAACAGTACGGCTGTACGCGATTTATAAAACAGACTTTAAATTCTGTTAAACAGCTAGTTTTTATATAGAACTCTTACCACTTTGATTTCTAACGAGCTAATACTTGCAAAGCATTTTCGTTTGAGCAATATTCATCTGTTACAAGTAAGTTTGAGCTTATATTCTTAAATTGCTTTGTTTATTGTATTCCCATAACCTAGATATTAGGTTTTGTAATTGTGGGATTGATGTGTGATTAATCCATAGGGATTAAATTGTATTTGAGTGATTGTGAGGACAATATTTGTAAAGGTTAGAGTGTAAGTCTTGAAAACACTGGGGTATTGGATTCATTTGGGAATCCATTTTGTAAATTGATTGAGATATTAATGGAATCCTAAGTTGAAACTTAGGAGAAAGTAGACGTAGGCAAGAGTTTGGCCGAACCACTATAAATCACGCGTGTTGCCACTTCCGTACAAGATTTTCATTTGGTATCAGAGCTCTTTGGTGCTCATTGTTAGAAGAAGTAAAATTCTTAAGCTAAAGGTCCTATGACAACAATTGAGAGTCAATCACATACAAGACCCCCATACTTTGATAGAACGGATTATCCGTATTAGAAGTATCGAATGGAAGTATTCTTGGATAGCAGTGGAATTGAGTTATATGATTTGCTGAGAAAGGAATATTCACCTCCTACAATCACAGTTGATGGTATTGTCTCACTTAAAGATAGAGATGATTGGACGATGGAAGAAATGAATGCGAATTGCCAGAATAAAATGGCAATGAACATTCTTTATTGTACAATAAGTCGTGAAGAATTTGGCAGAGTTTCTCATTGTGTTACAGCAAGGCAAGTGTGGATTGCTTTGGAAACTCATCATGAAGGAACCAACCAAGTACGAAACAAGAAGATTCAATTGCTGACTTATGAATATGAGTTATTCAAGATAAAGGCAAATGAGTCAATTTCTGAGATGTACAATTGACTCATGGTGATCACGAATGGATTGATGAAGCTAAGCAAGATGTATCAAAAAGAAGATATCAATAACAAAATCTTATAAGTATTACCAAAGAAGGATTGGGAGGCTCGGGTGATATCAATCGAGGAAGCAAACGACTTGGCAGTGCTATCCACCGATGTGCTTCTAGGGAAACTCCTCATACATGAGATAACCCTTAGGCAAGGGGTTGAGGAAGACAAGAGAACAGGGATTGCACTCAAAGCTACAAAAGAGGAAGATTCCTCCTCCATAAGTGAAGGGGACCTCAAAGATGAAGTGGCACTTCTATCTAAACGTGTAAAGAACTTCATTAAGAAGAAGAAGAATGAAAGGGATAGCAAAAAGCCATTTGAGCAAAGAAGAAACTTCAATCGAAGGGACTCCAATCGAAGAGACAATCCGAGGAGAAATCAAACCATGTGCTTTGAATGCAACAAACCCGGACACATGAGGATTGAGTATCCTCTCCTCAACAAACCATCCAAGCCTTTCAAAAAGAAGGCATTAAAGGCTACATGAGATGATGACACTGAGTCAACTGAGGAGATGTTCAATGATGAAGGAGCAACCAATCTATGCTTCATGGCCTTTTTAAATGATGAGGAAAAGGATGAGGTAACTACATCATCTCAATCTTATTATAGTAATGATGAATTTAATGATGATGATGATTGTTGTGCATTAGAAGAATTATTAGAAAAATATGACCTTTTGATCAAAAAGCATAAATCTCTTAAGAAGAAGCATGCTTGCATGATTGAAGACAAAAATGTTTTACAAAATGAATTTGACTCTTGTAAAACAAAGCTTGAAAATCTTGAAAAAGAAAACAAAGTTTTGAAAGATAAGAATGATAAGCTTTCGAAAGAAAAAGATTTGTTAAAAGATAATTTGTCTAGATTTGAATAAGGTGAGGTAAAAATTGATACTATTTTGAAACACCAAAAACTTAGTGGTAACAAGGAGGGTCTTGGATTCAATTAAAACTCCTTCTACACCTCAAAGGAAACAGTTTTTGTTAAAGCCTTTACTCAAAACAACCTTCAAATGATTTAAAAAAGAAAAATGTTCATCATAAGACTCATAAAGCACATAGGCATTGCTAATAAGATGCATCATTGTTCATGCTCTTGTTCACACAACCACAATCATTCTCATACATCCAAAAAGACATATGTGCATAATCATTCTAGGTTTAGAAATGTTGTATGTCATTATTGCAATAAGAAAGGGTATGCTACCAATAGATGCTTTATTAGGAAAATACATTGGAGTGACAATGTAGATGCTTCTAACCTTCAAGGACCCAAATACATTTGGGTACCTAAAAGGAAGTAAAAGAATCTGTCTTGACAGGTATGCTTGAGATCCAAGGTTGATGAAAATAAATGGTACTTGGATAATGGATGCTCAAGGCATATGACTTGGAATGCAAGTCTCTTCTCCCACCTTGAAGAGTATTCAGGAGGAGATGTGACTTTTGGAGATAACGGTGTAGGTAAAGTTGTTGGAATTGGTAAGATTGGTAAGAATTCCAACTTTTCTCTTAATAAAGTTTTGTTAGTCAATGGGTTAATACATAATTTTCTTAGTATTAGTCAATTATGTGATAGTGGATTTAAGGTAGTGTTTGATCCTAAAGGATGTTATATGTATAGGATTAGTGACAATAAATTAGTATTTCAAAGGGAAAGGATAGAAAACATTTACATGATTGATTTAGATTCTATTCCTAACAAAGATGTGAAGTGTCTTGTTTTTGTAAGTGAAGATTCATGGTTATAGCATAAAAGGCTTGGACATGTTAGTTTCGAAAGCATCGGCGATCTCGGGAAGGACGAACATGTGGTAGGACTTCCAAAGATCAAGTTTGCTAAGGACAAGATATGTGAAGCATGTCAAATGGGAAAACAGGTAAAATCTTCATTTAAAGCCAAAAATAAGGTAACTTCTACCAAACCACTTCAACTATTGCATATGGATTTATTTGGTCCAACTAGGGTAGCTAGCTTAGGTGGTATACACTATGCATTTATGATTGTTGATGATTATTCTAGGTTTACTTGGGTTTCATTCTTAGCTCATAAAGATGATGCTTTTGATGCTTTTCAAAATGTCACTAAAAGGATGTAAAATGAAAAAGGTTATTACATCTCATCTATTAGAAGTGAACATGGAAAAGATTTGATGAGAATTGAGTGATTACTAGGAATAAGGCTAGACTTGTTGCTCAAGGTTATTGTCAAGAGGAAGGTATAGACTTTGATGAGACTTTTGCCCCTGTAGCTAGATTAGAAGCTATTAGGATATTATTGGCATATGCATCTCACATGAACTTCAAATTATTTCAAATGGATGTTAAAAGTGCCTTTTTAAATGGTTTTATCAATGAAGAAGTTTTTGTTGCACAATCCCCTGGTTTTGAGGACTTTGAATTTCCAAACCATGTTTTCAAACTTATATATGGTCTTAAACAAGCCTCTAAAGCTTGGTATGATAGCTTAAGCACATTTCTTATTGACCACGGTTTTAATAAAGGCAAAGCGGACACAACACTTTTTATTAAGCATTACAAGCATGACATTCTTCTTGTTCAAATATATATTGATGACATAATATTTGGTGCTACTAATGAAAAGTTATGCAAGGAGTTCTCTGAGTGTATGCAGAGTGAATTCGAAATGAGCATGATGGGTGAGTTAAAGTACTTCCTT
This sequence comes from Dalechampia spathulata, assembly GCA_948192965.1. Classification (NCBI taxonomy): domain Eukaryota; kingdom Viridiplantae; phylum Streptophyta; class Magnoliopsida; order Malpighiales; family Euphorbiaceae; genus Dalechampia; species Dalechampia spathulata. Next base: position 16,108 of record CANYBF010059235.1, read on the forward strand.
GGACTTCAAGTTAAACAATGCGAAGATGGAATCTTCATCAACCAATTTAAGTACACTCAAGAGATGCTCAAGAAATTTGAACTGGAAGATGCTAAAGCTAGCAAGACTCCAATGAGCACGACTACTAAGCTGTCATTAGATGAAAGTGGGAAGCTAGTAGACCAAAAGAAGTATAGAGGTATGATTGGTAGTTTGTTGTACCTAACTGCTTCTAGGCCAGATATTATGTTTGCTGTTTGTATGTGTGCTAGATTCCAATCTTCTCCTAGGGAATCTCATTTGAGTGCTGTGAAAAGAGTTTTTAAATACTTGATTAGAATTATGCATTATGGATTGTAGTATGCTAAAATTGATTGTTTTAATTTAGTTGCTTATTCTAATGCTGCTTTTGCTGGAAATTTGTTGGATAGGAAAAGTACCTCAGGTACTTGTCATTTTCTAGGTAATTGCTTGGTTTCTTGATTTAGCAAGAAGTAAAATTGTGTGTCCTTATCAACTATTGAATCTAAAGATATATCTGCAGGTTGTTGTTGTGCTCAAGTTCTTTGGATTCAACAACAATTAAGGGATTACAATGTTTGTGTTTCTTGTACCTCTATTAAGTATGATAACACTAGTGAAATTAATCTTTTTAGGAATCCCATTCAGCATTCTAGAACTAAGCATATTGACATTAGACATCACTTTCTACGTGATAATGTGCAAAAAGGGAATGTTGTATTAGATTTTGTTGATACAACTCACCAATTGGCTGATATTTTCACTAAACCCCTAAGTGAAGAACGATTTAACTTCATCAAACATGAACTAGGGATGATAGATGGGTCATTTTTGAAATAAGAGTGATGGTGGACTTAGGAAAATTCAAAAATTTTCATCAAAAACCCTCAAAAATTTCTGTTTTAAGTCCCTGTACGGCCGTACGTGTTTTGGTATGCCCGTACAGATCTCTTCCCTCATTTTAGTACATTCTGGTATGACCTGTAACATTTTCTGTATGACCGAATGTGTCATCATACGGCCGTACCAAATTTGGTATGCCCGTACTCGTCCCTGTTAGAATTTCTCCTTATTTCCTTGTACGGCCGTACACCTAAATCGTACACCCTATGCGATTCTGAATTCCAAACATTTGTGCCCGTAAGCGATATGAATTTTCAAGGCATTTTTGGCTCGTACGGCCATACGCCTTACTCGTACGCCCGTACGCGACGTGAAAATCAGTTTTTAAAGCTCATTTTTCAGTTTTCAACTCATTTTCACTCAAATTTCCTCTAAAATTTCCTCTGAAATCCTCTCCAAAAAGACTCCAACCTCTGGCATTCTATTTAATCCTTCCACATTCGTCATTTCTGGTCTGTTTTCAATCTTTTTACTATCTTTTTAATTCTGTTTTTACTGTTTTATTACTAATTCACTGGCTTTTTCAATTATTTTGATTTTCAGCTTTTTCTAGGCCTTTTTAGCTCTAGGTTCTTTATTGTTTAGCGCTTAGAATTGTATTTTGAACATGTGTGTCGAATTTTACTGATTTCTATGCAGGTTTTATTTTCGAGTATTTTACACTGCATCGAATTTCTGTCAAAATTTTCAAAACTACCATTTTTCACTATTTTATTGATTTTCACTAATTTTTTTTATACATGTCTGATCCTGCTGGGCGCGGTGACTCTTCCTCATGGAGAGTCAAACACACTGTTCCTCCCAGCTCGGGCCCTCGTGGCTCCTCTTCTGCCTCTGCTGTGAGGACTTCCATTCTGGGTGAGAAGGTCTTTTCTCACTCTCGTTTCACTTGTCGCCCTATCCGGCAGACCGGACTGGAGGATGAGGTCTTGGGCTATTTGGCCAATATTCATTGGTCAAACTTCGTTTTCTACCTAATCATTACATACAGTCAGTTGCACTCGAGTTCTTACAGTAATTTTCACTGACTACTTCTTTTTCTTGTTCCTTCGGTCTCTTTAGGAGACACTACACTCTTTCTGCTACTGACTTCGATGCCATATTTAGCTTTCCCACTGAGGGCATTGCTAATGCCAAACCTACGGTTTATGACCGTAATTCTTTCTGGAGGGACATAGCCCTCGATATTACCTTTAAACCTTCTTGTTAAAAGGCTTCCCGCCTCAAATCTCCTGCCCTTTTCTACTGTCATAGTGTCACATCCTGCATTATGTGAATTGTTGTGCATTGATAAATTAATGTTATAATGAAATTTCTATGATAATGATGTGAAAATAGTATAGAATAGTGAGTATGATATTAAGAAGTGCATTTAAAGCTTAATTGAGGATATTGCATTTTCTGTCGCAAACCCCTAAAATTGATAGTAAACGGTACTCAAACTTGGTTTTTGAGTTATATACATTGAATTTGAATAAATGGTTTTGACTTTTATGCTTGTGTTAACTTAACTTAGACATATATGAATTTTAAAAATTTTGGAATAAAAATTATTTATGACATCATAATTAAGTATTAATGATGTAAGCGAGTGAAATTAAGATGTTTTCTTAGAAATAAATAATGAGGAAGTAAGAATAATTTAGTATGTTATGTTTTAAGAAATAATATTTATTGAATTATTATTCTAAACTAGAAGAATATATGTTTCTATAAAAAACAAATTATAATAAAATAGATATATAATAAAAATACTATAGACATAAATAACGGTCATAATTATGATTAGTAAAAGTATTAGAATAAGAATAAATAGTATTAAGAAAGGCAATAAATTTATAAATATAAGACTAGAATAAGTAATTATAGATGTTAATAGAATAAGAAAAGAATTAGAAATAATTGGATTTTTGGAGTTTAAGAATTTATGGAAATAAATATATAAATAGATATATATGAGTGGAGGGTGGAATGTTATTTATTTAAAATAGAATGAGGGAATTTAAAAAGGAAAATATGCAAGATGGGAGGCAAATACGTAAGGGCATACGTATTGGAGTGCTTAAGAGGGGTAAAGTGGTCATTGCTATTGGGGTTTGTAAGACATGTTGCCCTACTTACCATCTCTTATCCCATCCACCCCCTTCTCCTCTTCCATCTTTCAATTTTGTTTCTTATCCTCCCAAATGACCAAACCTCCTCCATCCATTTCTTGTCCTTCAATAGTCATCATCTTCTTATTCTTATCTTCTTTAAGAAGCCGACCCATCTTTGTTGCTCTTCAGCATTTTTGCTTCGGTTTTCATGCTCTCAATGGAAGCTACGAATTTGGTTGAAGCTTAAATTTGCATTCTTTGTTTCTCTTTTATCTAAAGGAAGCCGAAGATTATACTCTTTCATTTTGTAACCGAGGCATGTTTTTGTTTCTTCTTAAAGGTAATTGAAAATCATTTCGTGTTTTGTTGTTGCTTCTAAAATCAAAGCCGAAACATTCTCCATCTCTAACTCTAATTCTTGTTTGATTTAGCTTTGGAAATAAACCTGCTTGTAAATGTTTGCATGGATTCAAAGTTGACAGATTGGCAGTAAGAGTTGGTTCTCGTTTGGGCAAAAGCAAAGAAGGCATTAGTGGTTTAATTGATTTTCTTTGGGTATTCGAAAGGTGAGTTATCATAGTAGATAGAATCAGTAGTTTACGCAAAGTATGAATGGTATACATTTTGGCCGAATGGTTTTGAAATAGTTGGTTTGATTATGTTAATGTTGTGATGGTGTGATGGATTGAATTATATAAGGACATTTATTAAAAGGTAGTGTTGAGTTTGAGTGTATACGACATTTGTTTTATGTTTTGTTTTGCAGCCGAAATTCATGAAGCTAATAAGGTTTCTATGATTTCTATTGAAGTTAAACTAATGATGAGATTAATGGTTTATGTTCTTGCTCAAACCGAATTGATTAAAGAGTAAATATGAATAGTTTTGAAGTTAAATCCTTTTTGCTGAAATTGATTTGAGTTTTGTTTTAGTTTAGTGATGGTAATTGGATTTAAATTTTAATCGTATGGAGGGTTAAATGAAGCTTAAGAAGGTACGGTTTAAGTCCATAGTTCTATCAATTATATAATAAAGGTTTTGGAAATTTAGTGCAAATTATAAAAATATATGTATACAATACATTTATATATAAAAGAAATATGGTGATAACAAATTTTAAAGACTATAAATACATATGACTTTTTGAAAATGTAAAGTGTAAAGATTTGGGAAGTTAAATAATTCATAATTAAAAAGAAATATATATATATATATATATATATATATATATATATATATTTGGTTTTAATTAAAAGACATTAGATTACATATGATATTGGAAATAAGTGAAGGTTATGAGATTATTTAGAAATTAGAAAGAATGTTAAAAAAAAATGGTGAAGTATCAGGCATATTACAAATTCAATTAAGCTGATTTTTGATTATAACAGATGGGAAAATAATAGTGTTAATAAGTAATTATATGTTACACAGATTCAATTAGTAAGTTAGATTTACATTTATGTATATATATATATATAATTCAAAGAATAAGAAAGTCAAAATTTAATGGATATACTTATTGGTTATTTAATAAGTAAGTTAAGTTTGTTTTTATGGATTTTGAGTTTTAATAAGAAATTATTATTCAAATCAAATATTAAAAAGGAAAAGAGTATTATCATACTAATAAAGTTATATTAAAATATCAATATAATATTGATTATGTGTTTATAACAACTTTAGTAGTTATTTATTAAT
>CANYBF010059322.1:0-19179 GCA_948192965.1 Dalechampia spathulata
TCTCATAAAATGATTAGGTCAAGAAGAATCCAAACTAAAAGGAGTTGAAAGACAAGCAAACTTCAACTTACAAAAGAAGGAGCTTCGATTTTTAAGCTTCAAAGAAGAAGGCAATCATTCATTAAGTGAAAGGCAAGAAAATGAAGCCATTTTTAACAAAAAATCAAGTTACACATTTACCTAGAAATATACTTGAGTCTAGAAGAAAAACAGAAGAAGATGGTTCGGCCTTGAAGCTTCAAATGGACATGCATGCACCCTTTCTTGAAATATAAGCTTCAAATAAAATTTATATTTTATTATAAATTTCATCCACCAATTTTCCATACCCAAATAATTAATAATCTTACACTCTCTCTCCTTCCACCAACACCATTTCCAAGATTCCTTTTCCAACTTTCCATATACTTTTTTCATTTACCAATCCCACTTATTTTTAATTTATAATAACTTAATTATATCATATCTTAATTCTATTTTCATATATCTAATTTCCTATTTACTTATTTTCCCTCCATAATTCCAAAATTCCTATTTATGACATCATCCTTAGTAATTATGACATCATCATGTCATTTTAATTAAAAATTCTATTTTAAATTTCTAATATCTATTTTAATTATATAATTCACCAATTTAATTTCAAAACTAAGTTTTCCATTCCTTAATTCCATAAAATTGCATTATTTCAATCGCTTACATCATTAATTTCACTTATGACATCATAAATAAAATTTTTATTCAAAACTTTCAAAATTTGCATATATCTAATTTAAGTTAACACAAGCTCTATGATCAAAGCCATTTTATCAAATTCAATGTGGATAGCCTAAAATCATCGTTTTAGTGCCGATTATCCATCCATTTTAGTGGTTTCGGCAAAATTTCCACTTTGCTCTTTTGAGCTTTAAACTCAATCCTTATCATATATCTATCAACATAATTATAATTCCATATCATTTCCACATCAATAACATCTATAAACATGATATATTGTCAATTATGAATGCACAGTGAATCATACAGTTCAGGATGTGACAATAAAGGTATAATTAAGATTGAACATGTTAATAATGAAACAATAAAAAAGAAATATATGCTTATCATTTTGAAATAAATATACTATTATTAAATCTTCTTTAATCATACATTAAAATTTTTAAAATCTTATTAAAACGTGAATATTGTTATTAAAAAATATTTTCCAAAATTCCTTATTCATCCAATAATTTAAAAATAACATTTTCATATTTTTTTTACTATTTTCCAAAATTTATATATATATATATATATATATAAAGAAAATTCTTAATTTATTACTTTCATATATGGTTCATAAATTAGAGATAAATTCAATTATCAAGGTTAAAACAGAACATCTTAAAAATTTAAAAGATAATTTAGATATGCAGAGAATAAGTAAACAATTAGATGTAGACTTGGTAAAAATAAAAATATATCAATTAAAGAATTATATAGAAAAAGAATTATGTTATGATCTTCTTAATGTTTTTTAGGATAGGAAACAACATATGATTGATTTACCTTACGAAGATAACTTTAACGAAAAAGACATAACAACTAAAGCTAGACCTATACAGATGTCTCCAGATATGATAGAATTTTGTAAAAAAGAAATAAATAATTTAGAAAATAAAAAATTAATCTGTAAATCTAGAAGTCTTTGGTCATATGCAATATTTTGTATCAATAAAGCCTCAGAAATAGAAAGAGGGGCACCATAATTAGTTATAAATTATAAACCACTAAATAAAGCCTTAAAATGGATTAGATACCCTATTCCAAATAAAAAAGATTTATTAAACAGATTATATAACGCAAGTATATTTTCTAAATTTGATATCAAGTCAGGATTTTAGCAAATACAAATACACTCTAAAGATAGGTACAAAAATTGCTTTCACGGTCCCTTTTGGATAATATGAATGGAACGTAATGCCTTTTGGATTAAAAAATGCACCTTCAGAATTTCAATGTATAATGAATGATATTTTCAATCTATATATAAAATTCTGTATTGTTTATATAGATGATGTTTTAATCTTTAGTAATAATATAAAAGAACATTTTAAACATTTAAAAATATTTTGTATGATTGTTAAAAGAAGTGGATTGGTTTTAAGTAAGACTAAAATGACTTTATTTCAAACTAAAATTAGATTTTTAGGTCATAATATTTATCAAGGAATTGTTGAACCTATAGAGAGAAATTTATCTTTTGAAGAGAAATTTCCTGATGAAATAACAAATAAAGCTCAATTACAACGATTCTTAAGCTGTCTGAATTATGTTACAGATTTTTATCCAAACTTAAATAAATTAATAAAACCTTTACATGATCAATTAAAGAAAAATCCTAAACTTTGGGATAAAATACATAATGTTATAATTCAGCAGATTAAAACAACTAGTAAAGATGATACCTTATTTGTACATACCTAATCCTTTAGCCTATAAAATCATAGAAACTGATGCTTCAAATATAGTATATAGAGGTATTTTAAAACAAGTTAAAGATAATAAAGAATGTATTATACAATTTACTTCTGATCATTGGAACCCTACTCAAGTAAATTATTCTATAATTAAAAAGGAGATTTTGAGTATTGTTTTGTCTATTTCTAAATTTTAGTCTGACTTGTTGAATCAAAAATTCTTATTATGTATTAATTGTAAATTTGCTAAAGAAGTTTTACAAAAAGACTTAAAAACCTCACTTCAAAATAGATTTTTGCTAGATGGCAAGCTATATTAAGTATTTTTTATTTTGATATAGAACATTTTAAAGGTAAAAATAATAGTATTCCAGATTTTCTAACACGTGAATTTCTTCACAGAAAAAATAGGGAATAAAAAGAAGAAAGCCAATAAAGCCAAAGAATCTAAAACCAGTTCTTCTTCTTCCACTAAAACCTTATATGATCATTCAAAGAACCTAAAACCTCTACAACCTGCTTCTAAATTAGTAAAATTATGGGTTGATATAGCTCAGGAAGATGATGAAGCTAAAGCTAAAATTATAAAGGATTGGATAGCACAGTCTGCTACCTCATCAGAAATACATCCAGACTTGTATCGTTATTTGCAACAACCAGGTAAAACTCTTGTACCTTTTATAAAAAATGAGACAGGAGAATCTTCCTCCTCTAAAACCCTATCAAAACCTGATTTAAAACCTCTTGTAAAGATAAATCAACCTATTCAAATGGTATCTGCTAATTTTCCTAAAAAATCTCAATGGTTTTATAAAACTATTTTGGATACTGAATTTATTATAGAAAATAATATGTCAAATGATCCATATAGTATTATAAAAACTGTATATCCAGAAAATTGGTTTTTCAAGCCAATGAATTTTTCAAAACCTTAAGAATATTATTTTGCTATTTTACAAGAAACTGATTCAGTTATAATAAAACATAATTTTGATCCAAATAATAAAAGCATAATTTTATATTCATCAATAAAGATAAAAAGGATTTTAAATCTTTCTGAGTGGGAACAACCAGCTTATCAGCCTGTAAAGTTTGAAACTAGTTTCTTCTTGTATAAAACCATAACCATTTCGCATAACTACTGGGACTACATTAATGCCTAGTCTAAAGTCTTTTATATCCAAAACCCTTCATATACCTATTCATGGCGTGTATACTTTGACACAACCATAAAACACCAATTTACCCCCCTATGGTTCATTGAATGGTGGTATAGATTTAGAAATACTGAAAATATACTATCACAAAATGTTACTATAGCTTATCAATCCTTTAAAACCCACTTTCAACATTCTGTATCAGATAAAAAATACCCTCCATTACTTCTATTTTGTATGAACTTTTATATATCATGGGTTTATCAGTGGTACTTTGATATAATGTACTAGACAGGAACAAATCTATAGATACTTGTAAAGAAACATAAAATAAAATGGTGAAATGCGTTCAGAAACTACACATTTGACCATACAGTAAAGGAATAGTGTCTTCGTAAAAACACTTCAGTAAAGATAATAAACAATATATTCCAAGCTCAAAAGGCGCATTGTCAGGCCACGCTGGCAGCCTCCCAAACTATTGAAGACTATAAAGCAATTTGTATAAAGCAACACAGTCCCTATAGTTAGCATCACAGAAAGTAAAACCCTCCTTGACAGAATCATCAATAAAAAGTAAAGCTCAGTCTCGAAGAAAAAGTTTATTAACTACATCATCAAGCTCATTATCATTTGTATCAATAGTATCATCATCATCATCAGACTCTGAAGAATCTGATACTGATTATTGTCCGAGTAATGAAGATGACTGTTATGGTGTTCTCCCTCTTGTAAAAATTAAAAATATAAAAGAAAATAAAGAAAAGAAAAAAGAAAAAAAAGAAAAAAAAGAAAAAAAAGAAAAAATAAAAATAAAAATAAAAAAGGAAAAATAAAAAATAAAAAAAGAAAAAGAAAAATTAAAAAAAGAAAAGTAAATTTGTATTTTTGCAATAAATGCCCGATAAGACACTATTCATGAACAGTGAAAATTGTCCGACAAGACATTATTCATCAATAGTAAATATTCCCACTATCTTTGGAACTCCTTGATCTATAAAAGGGGACTCCCTCTTCCATTCTAAACTCTTATCATCTCTTGCCTCTCTCATATACAAACTCCCTAAACCTATCCTCTCTCCTCTCCTCTAAGCCTACCCGTTTCCTAACCTTATCAAGTTGTAACAAGTCTATTGTAAGTACACCACCCTTCTAGCTTCTTCCATCTTCTTTCTTCATCTACCTTCATCTTCTTCTCCCCTTCTATTTTATATTCAAATATTTTCAAGTTTAATTGTAACAAGTTATTATATTAATAAAATCTTCTCATTTCTTATACGTCTTTCTTCTATATTATTATTTTATCTTTGATTTTAGGATGATCAACATTAGATCTTATAGTTTCGTCTAAATCTAGATGATCTTCATATGATTCTAGATCAAGATTTGGTATTATGACCTATTAAAAACAATTGGCCGGTTCAACTGCCTAATTTTTAAAATATTTCTTTTATTTTGGGATGATCAAAGTCGGATCCATTAATCTTTGATTAAATCTGGATGAAAAACATATGATCCTAGATCAAATCTGATAAAGATATCAAATCATATGGATAAATTTATTATCTTATGTTTATTTGTTATATTTTCTGATTTTTATTTATTTACTACAATTTATAGATTTACTATATATTTTATTTCGTTTCATTTCTGTTGGCATTTTAATCTTATAAGATAATTTATAATTGATGATTATATTGACTATTTAATTAATATTATAACAAGAAATTATTATTGTTAAAAGTATGCTTAATATAAACGGTATATTGGCTGGAAACCCGATCTGCAATGCTATTAGTGCGAAGCAGAGATTTCAACCCTGACAGTCTGGTATAACAATACCATGTACGAGAACTAAATAAAATATATAATAAATTACATATTAAAATTTTAAACAATTAATTAAACTTGTTTTCTTTTATTACTCTTGTTTGTTTTATGCTCTTTATATTTACTATATATATATATATTGAAATGATTTAATACCATAAACATGTTTAATTAAAACAATTACAATATATCCATATATAAATCATTTATTTATTTATTTGATTTTAATTTATTGGTACATAAATTAATTACATGATTGATTTTGAAATTACCCCATTTTAGCTTTGGATTTTTTTAAGTTAATCTTATCTGTTTATTTGATTTTTAAATAAAAAAAATTTTAATTTTAAAAATTAAATGAAAGTGTAACTGTTTTATGACTCATGAAATAACGTCCAAGATGAAAACTATAATCATCTCATAAGGAAAGATGCTGTCCGAATTGAGTTTTCACAAGTCAAAATTCAATCTTCAATACAACTAGAACCATCTCATTTTCATACGCTCACGTGAACAAAACATTCGCTGCAGTAGGATCTGACGTGGCGTATTCGCTTTCCATGCCACGTCACTTTATATTATATTGCATATGCGGAAAATACATATATATTTTTAAATCTTTTCTTAAAATTATGTCATTAACTATTCTAATTATTATTTTTTTTATTAATAATGACCTGATGAATTATTAATCAAATTACAATTTTATTAATTAATAATTGATATAGTTATTGAATAATATTCAAATTAAAGAAAGGAAATTATAAATTTATGAATTTTGATTTAATATTATATGTGATGAACCGAATTTAGACATAAAATTTTGGGATTAATTGGTTGGGGTTGCGCTTCTGTCGCAGGTAACCAACTTATTAGTTGAATCTCTACTCCACCTCCTTTAACTGCCATTTCCAACACATAACACTCCCCACCATCTTGCTTCTTCTTCTTCTTCTTTGTCGTTTAAATTAGCCAACCGCCATGCCTTCATCGCCCAAACTCCTAACTTCTCGCCTCCCGCAACCTCCCAATTCACGCCACTCAACCATTCTAATTTTCGCATCTCTCTTTATAGGCATCTCCGGTTTCATCTATGGATTCACCGCTCCTCCCACTGGCTACCGCTGCTCCTTCTCCCCCGTCGCCGAGCCTCGATCTGTCCGTGTCCAATGGGATCGATATTCTAACGGTATTAATACCGATGCTTCTTTTTCAGATGTCGCTAAAAATAGACCCAAAGTTCTGGGATTTGTTGGGATTCAAACTGGCTTTAGCTCTGTTGGCCGCAGACTCTCTTTGAGAAAGACTTGGTATCCTTCTGATCGCCTTGGCATTCAACGGTAAATTTCACATATTTTCCATTTCTTTTTAGATTATTCGATCAATATTTTAGCTTCTTGCGTTTATTTATCGATGTATATATGCATTGCGTGAAGTTTTGTCAATGGGTCAAATGTAAATTGATTGGATTCAAATCTTGTACTTTAGAGCTAATAATGCTGTTCGTGATTAATTAAATACAAATAGAGCGACTTTTTCTTCTGATCCTTCCTTTTTTTTTTTTTTTTGAAAAATGGGTTCGCAGGTTGGAAGAGTCTACCGGTTTAGTATTTAGGTTTGTAATTGGTAGAACTAATGATAAAGGAAAGATGGCAATGCTCAAAAAGGAAGTTGCAGAGTATGATGATTTCTTGCTCTTGGATATTGAGGAACAGTACAGTAAGCTCCCCTACAAAACGTTAGTGTCCTCATTAATGAACTGTCACGTAGATTCAATTGTTTTTAGTGAATTCTCTCATTTGATGATTGTTCCCTAATAGTTCATTCAAATTCACTCGATTAACCGTTGATCTGAAGTGATTAGGGTTGGTCATATAAATAATTTTTTACTTAGAATGATTTGAATTACATTTTTAGAAAGATATTGTTTTAATAATCTTAATCCATGTGAGTTTTGTGCCTATCCGTTTTGTTTCTGGCTTTTTTGAACATAACTAGCATTTCATTAAGTGTGTTGGATGTTCATTTACATGACCAAACCATCTTAATCTCAATTGACTCAATTTTTTCTAAGAGTTATTACTTTTTGCCTGATTCATTCTTTATGAGCTCTATATATTGCGTTTCCACATTGATCTTTTTTGGTCACAGAAACACTTGAAGTATGTTATCACAGAAACATGTGAAGTATGTTATGCATTCATACGCTCGCTATTGTACTTAAAGGCTGACCATGTCATTGTGTAGCACTCTAATTGGCATTTTATATTCACATAATACTCTTTTAAGGCATTTCTCCACTTCATTCGTACTGCTCGAGTTCTAGAGCTAACATTTTTTATCTCTACCTATTATCTTTTTGAAGATTAAATCAAGACATTTCAAGCATGTGTTCGGACATGGTCTATTTTTGTCTAAATTAACTCCAATGATTTAATTACATCTAATCTTTTTGATGAACAACATGAATAACAAGATTTGGAAATTAGTTCTTCATATGTCACATGTAACTATATGAACTCTAATTATCCCCTTGTCATGTGTATGCTTAATCACTTGTATTTATCCAAGTAGTAAACTCTTTATGGATCAAAATTCATAATACCACATTTTTTTTGGAACTTTGTTGTAGCTTTTCTAGGCTACTTGCTTGCATGAGCAAATCATGTTTATCTCTCTATATTTCTCCATTAAACGTCTTCTTAGAAAAATTGTTTCCATGTTTGTTCTAGTTGACATGAACTCTAATTGATTAGAAAAATTAGATGCATCAAAATGCAAACAATGTTGGATAACTTGCTCCAACTTGTAGCTTTATGAAATGGCTCTTGAGCCTAATGCACGTATAGTTTGAGCAATTTTAAGTGTTCCCCTTGTTCTTGAAAAGTAGTACCGGGATGCTCCTCTGATAATCAGATACTTCCATAGAAATTAAAATCTTGTTAAACAAACAAGTGCACAAATTTATGCCCACTTTTTAAAGATACCATCATAATACTAATATTAAACCCATATGATCTATTTGCTCTTGTCCGCTTCTATTCTTCTTTGACCTAAGGAAATTGTATTGTTTTAAGTTGTATAACATTCTTCTCTACAATTATTTTTGAAAAGGTCATTGAATTAAGTTCTCCTTATTTCCTTGATATTTCATCCCTTTACCCTCATTATCATTGACAAACCTAACTTCATTATAAGTCCTAACATCTCTCATGCAATTGATGCTAATTGGGATGAAAGAATCAATTTGGATAGTCCTTTATGGCTTTAGCGGAAAAAGAAAGCTCCTTTGAACTTGAGTATGAATGTTATCTTTAATGAGATTTATGAACACTATTTAATAATAAGAAATAATAAAGAACTACAACTAACACTAAGAACAAATACAACCAATTAAATAAAGCCAAGAAAAAAACACCTTATGCTGAGATATTGGAGCCGTACTTGAGATAATTTTGTAATTCTCTCACAGAGGTTAGTTTATCCCATGAATAGAAAATCAATCTTATTTTTTCCATTGAAACTTTTTGAGGTAACTTAATGTTTATTCCCAATTTATATTTACTCCCAATTTTTTTTAAACTTGTGTAGCACAAGTGCTACCCACATTACTAGCATCTCCCTCTAAACTAGCTTAACCCCAACTCTTCTCTCAAAACTCATTGACTCACTTAGAAACTTATCCATGATAAGATTTTTCTACATTTTCATTCATTTCTTTCACTATATTCAATAAACTATATCCTATATTTCAATTACATAATTTTTTGTCGAACATATTTTATATTCTAAATACAATAAATTGTAACTTGCTTTCTAATCCATAGAGTTAGGTCTTATGCACTTTCTTGTAAGAGACAATATTTTTAAGTGTTCATCTATTATTTTCTATTTTTACTTTTCAACTAATCCTTTCCCGTCCCATGCCGCCCATTGTATAGAACCTTACTCATCTTGCTCTAAATTTTAGTGTTGACCTGATGCATTGGTTTTAGGAAACACCTTGCACTATTGTCTTTTTCTAACTATTCATGGACTTCACATCACAATGAAGAAATGCTCCAATGGCTATAAATCATAATAATGTGATTTAACAAAACTTGTTATTTAACCGCAATCCTCTTCCTTTTCTGAGGGGCTGGAACTAGCTAAGCATGAGAGGCTTATGCCTCAAATGGCGTTCATGTGCTAATAATCTGAGTTTCAAATTGCAGGTTAGCATTCTTTAAAGCAGCCTATGGACTTTTTGATGCAGAGTTTTATGTTAAAGTTGATGATGACATTTATTTGAGACCAGGTTGGTAGCTTTCTATAATTTTATTAACATTTCCATCTTTGAGCAAACTATTATTGACTTTTCTAGATTTTTTACATATCCATCATTCACAAATGATATTAACGTTCTTTTTAAATGTTTGCTAGATCGTCTCTCCATAATTTTGGCAAAAGAACGGTCCCACCCTCAAACTTACCTTGGATGCATGAAAAAGGGGACTGTTTTCATTGATCCAACCCTCAAATGGTGAGTCTTTTCTTATTTATCCCCCTCTTTCTTTTTCTTTCCTTTTTTCATTTGCTTTATAAATTGATTCTACTCAAGTTGTAGGTCATAACTTTCTTTTTCAAGTGCTCTTAGACCCATAAAGCCTAATATCATTATTCTCATTTTTCTTAAAAGTTGATAAATGACTTGAGAAACTTGATAAATGCTAATAAAATAATGACAAAATATATTGGAAGGTGCTTCATCGTGGCATGTAGATCACTAAGGTTTTGGAAAGTTGTTAATATTAGCTAGTTGTTGATAGCCATTATTATAGGCTTGTAACTAATAACTTATTAATCTAAGTGTTCAATAAACTTATGTGTAGTTATTGTTGTAAATATGTAAAATGACTGTAAAGGGTATATTTTTATTTTACTTGATTAGAAACCAACATATAATAAATATTAATTTCATCAAATAAATTAAAATTAATTAAATATGAAAAAGATGTTGAAGTTTGAAGGTGAAATCATAAATTTTTCAATAAAACATAAACTATTACTAACACAATTACACTTGATTATCAAAACATTCATAAAAAATTGTCAATTTAGAAAGAAAAACACATACCTATGAGACAAACTTGTGATGCTTTATTTTTCAATCTTTAAATAATTGTGAGTTTCTTAATAAGAAGCAAATGAGTGTTTAGGTTGAGGTGAATAATTTTTTTATAATGTGTAAAGGAGGGTAATTTAAGTAAATTTTTATTAGCTTGTTGAAAAGAACACATTATCTAAGCTGTTGAGATTTCAAACAACTATCAATCACTTATAGAAGCACTCCCAAATGCTCTCTAAACTTTGTTTTTCACATTGATGTACCATAAGCAATAAATAAAATAAGGCAATGACTAAGAAAACTCAAAATAGGCATCAATTTTAACAAGATTGTTGGTTTACGGAAGCTATGGTACCATGTGCCTTCAATGTGCCGTCATGATTGGCTTGACTCCAAAATCAGATGTAACTACATCACAGAATTTCTGTTCAATCCAAATGTTAGAATAGACACCAAAGTTGCGTGAAATGAAAGGAAATGATGACAATGACATTAACTAGATAACTGATGCTTTGAAAATGTTTTAGAATGATGTTTACTGAAGCAGATGAGGAGTTGAGTAGAATGTTTGAGACAAAGAGGAGCTTGTGGATGAATGATTGTATTGACCAATGTGCAGGATTGATTAGATAATCAATGTGACTAATGGAGATAAAATTTGTGTTTGATGACATGTTTCTCCAAAAGCATAAAATGGGGTTTACGATGCTTAGTGCTGTGGAAATGGCTTACATGCCTGGGCTATTCTGATTGATGCTTGCTAGTTGATAGGAGTTTTACTGGGTCCATCCTTTCAATTATTAGCTCATGGTTCAAATTGATTAAAGAATTCCTTGATTAAGGATTAGAATTCTTGTGGTTTCTACCGCACTTAGGATGTTGGAGTTGATTCCTTGATTTTTTTTTTCATCATCTCATAACTTCTTCGCTGGTTGTCTATAGGCTTAATTATTAGTGCCTGTTGAAATTAGTGTCCATTCAGAAGGGTTGATGATCGGTTACAATACCTTGATTTTAGCTATTCCACCCCTTCTTTGTAGCCCATGTATTTATTGCTTTCTCAGTTTGCATGGCCCTACTTTTCCTTGCTGTCAGCGGGCCTTTATGTTTTTCAAAAACTGATTTCATTTTTCATGTCCTGTTCAGATGATGTCACTTTTGTCTCATCTAAATGACCTTGGTTTGAAATAAGTATCTATGCCAGTCTCTTTCAGACTGTTATATCATTATGATTGTTACTTTAATTACATTATCTAACTATATCAGGTGTTTTGGACCCTTCTTTGTTGGTGCATAGGTTTTCATCTGATCATGTAGTTTCTATTTTTCTTATTTCTTGTTATTGATTCTTCTTCTTCTCCACAACATTTTCAAGATTTTCATACTATTTGGGTGATGTTCTATGTTGTACAAAATTTATTAGAACTTTTCTCTTTGTGACTTCAAGTTAATTTTCAGATTTAGTTTTCTTTTTTCTTTTTGAAAACATTTTCAGATTTAGCTAAATCAGTAATGATTTTAATAAAACAACTGGCCAATAAAATCAACTATTTCAAGTTGATCATTTTCTTTGGTTCATCCATTTTGTTTGTTGAAAAAGACTAAGATAGTGGCTGACACTGCTATCTAATTTGATTTGATTCTGTATTTAACATTGGTACAAAGAACTTTAAGGCATGTCATATTCCCATTCGTTATATGATTAAAGAAGCACTTTTACTTCATCAGCATCAAGAAACGTAGCGACCACTAAAAGATACATATATTTCCAGACTAATTTATTTCATTCATCAAAGCACAGTTTTATTCATGCAGGTACGAACCATTATCCTTTTTGCTTGGTAAGGATTACTTTCTCCATGCTTATGGGCCAATATATGCTCTTTCGGCTGATGTTGTTGCAAGTTTAGCTGCTCTCAGAAATGACAGGCAAGTTTGAGTATTTATTTTGGTCACCACTTGGAATTATCAACATATGGTTCAAGATCATTTTTGCTCTCATCTTTCTTTTCAAGTCTTTCTGCTTTACTTCATTGCAATTCATTTTTCAAGTAGCATTAAATTTTTCATTTGCTCAAGTTGTTGTTCTTTTCTAGCCTTTAATGCAACCTTTTGACATTCATGGTGTCGAATTCAAAGTGCCTACAATGCTTTTCTTCTTTTCTCTGTGTTCTGGTCTTGCTTTCAAGTCATTCTGTTCTTACTGAGAAGAGTCGTAACTCTTAGTAGAATACCAGAACTAGATGATCATAAAACAGTAGCAAAAAACCTGAAAGGAAAAGGAGAGAGAACATGGGATGCTTAGCACAAAAGTATGTAGGAAAAAAGTTTTTGTTTTAATTTATTTCATTCTTACCTTGTATCTTGGCATTCTTATGAAACATAAACTGGGTACGACCTCATTGTTTTTCTTTATGACTATCAGTTTTAGGATGTTCAGCAACGAAGATGTTACAATTGGTGCTTGGATGCTTGCAATGAATGTCAACCATGAGGATATTCGGGCGCTATGCGAACCAGAGTGTACACCATCATCAATTGCTGTGTGGGATATTCCCAAGTGTTCAGGTTTGTGTTAACTGTATACCAGATAGATTACAGAATGAGTCCTAAAATTATCAGGTTAGATCCTGGAATATTCAATTTGCATCTGTATGCAGTATTGTTTCGTATCAATCTTTGTAAATTACATTATGTTTTTTCAGATTTTGGTGCTATATGACTGAGAAGGCCGCATAAAACAATGATTGCTTTAATTTTTTGAGTGAGAAAATGTAATCACAATCACAATCTAGAAATGGTTTTTTCAAGTAAGCTGAAGGTAGGAAATTGGTCCCCTAAAATTTTAGTAGTTACAAGATGGCCTGGCTGTTACTTTGGATAGAAATTGTATATGGTGGATAGTTCACTTTTTAAAATGGAGATTGCTTTGTATAATTTTCACGTCAGAGTTTCATCCTACAATTATTGTCATAACAAGGACAAAAACTGGATTAAAATTGTAATCATCAAGCATATTCGCGCGTTAAGCAAAATTTGTATACATAATCGGCAACTTGGTATGATTCTTAATTTCCTTTTTTTTTTTTTTGTGAGAACCAGTTCCGTTATTGTTCTTGTTCTTGTTCTTGTTTTCTTCCAGAACAACATATATGGTGTGTTCAAACTCGGTCTCGTTAAACTTTTACAGGGCTCTGTGATCCAGAAACCAAATTATTGGAGCTCCATCAGAAGGATAGCTGCTCAAAGAGTCCAACAGTTGAATCTGATGATTAACCATGGTCTCTCTCTCTCTCTCTCTCTCTCTCTCTCTCTCTCTCTCTCTCTCTCTCTCTCTCTCTTTCTTCTTCCATGTCTCAACATTGAAGAAGCATTTACAAGAGTTGCTCACTCCTTCCAGCTTCTTGTTCTACCATCTTCAGATACGTCCGGTCATTTTCTTCCTTTAAATATTTGTTTTTTTGTTGCTTCCAATTTTTCTTTTACTTTACTTGCCTTGTATCAGTCGGTCATTCTTTCTTGTAATCATCTATTATTCTTTTCAATGACGTAGATTAAAAAAAATAATAATTTCTAATACTGCCTTA
The DNA here is from genome assembly GCA_948192965.1 of Dalechampia spathulata. Lineage (NCBI taxonomy): Eukaryota > Viridiplantae > Streptophyta > Magnoliopsida > Malpighiales > Euphorbiaceae > Dalechampia > Dalechampia spathulata. The sequence continues at coordinate 14,138 of CANYBF010059322.1, forward strand.
ATTTTTGTAGTGAGAGAAGAGATTCAGAATTTAGAGGAGAGTTAATGAGATTGATTACCACTTGTAAACTTTCATTCCTCATCACACAATCAGTATCTTCTTCTTTTTGGCCTTTCAGCTTTTGTTCTTGAATGCTTCATGATCTTATCATAAACATAACAGCTTGCGCAATGATCCGGTGGAAAAATCATTTTCGGCTTGAGATAAATAGGTTTGCTCATCTACATGATTTATTTATGATACAATTAAAACTAGGTTGAAACAAGTTGACCTGCCTAATCTATGAAGACACAATTAGATTACATCTATTTATTCAGGACTCACTACGAATATATATATGGATCGATATGACTTGTTGAGATAGATTATGACATTTACACGATTCAATGGGTTTTGTGGATGGTGTCATATAACTTAGTTCAACACCCATGAACACAACACCAATCAATGCCGGTGATCATTTACTGTTGTTTTTAAATATGCAAATATATGTTATGTGTTGGTAAAAGTATAACACATGTAAATAAAATGTATTCCAGAAGGGATATGAGGTTTAGTGGTTGAGGCATACATATTTGTCTGTGAAGAGCAGTTGCATGGATTTGGGGTTTAGGCTTAGGCTGGGGCTGAGACTGCCTGCAGGAGGATGAATCATCAGTCAACCATGCAATGATAATAGTTTCCGTTTTCCCTTTGATATATTAATATAATAATATTAGTTGATATATAGAAGTATTTGGCAGAAGGTTAAGAGGGAAGTGGAGGGTGCCATGTGATTATATAAATTCCTAACACTATTCATCATTTTTATTTCTACCCAAAAATACTCTTCATGAGGTGCCATGTGCATGTTTTCTGGGACTTGAATTTGATTGAATAGGAGGGCAAGTTGAGTATTATATATGTATATATTTTCAATGTGAATCCATGTGGATTATCTACTTTTAGTACCACTTTTCTTTAATGCTTCTTTCATCTTGTCCACATGATTTTTTCCATATCATTTCTCATTCTTAATTAACAAATTTGGATAATTTTTTGAGGCGTTTTGCAACCTTAATTAATATAATGTTTAAATCATAATACATTATGATTCTCTTAAAATATGTTTTTGATAGAAAAATGAAATGAATTATGGTAAGATTCTTACATGTCACACCCCCCCATAAAACTTGTGCTTGAACTATTTGTTGGATACCCTCTAAAACTAATTTATTTATTTATTTATAATGTTATATATCTATTTATTCTTCAAAAATGAAAAACTATATTATAAAAAGTTATTTGAATTTCGGTTTTGATATCATATGGGATTAACTAGCAAACCCAATCACTACTTTAAAAACAACTAACTCAAGCTCCTCACAATCCATTATTCAACAAGGATAAGCTCTAAAGCTACATTTAGACGTCAAAACCTACTTATGTGCAAACCTTATCTACCCATGATTGTACTTCAATGACTTCCCCCTCTTCATGAACACCAATTCGTCCTAAATTACACCTATATTAGTTGAAATATTTTATATATCTCATTATATTTTTATAAGATTTTGAGTTGATGTATATATATATTGATGATGGGGATTCCTTTGTTAAGATGGATAAGGAAACTATATGAAAAAGGGTCAATGGTATGTTCCTTTTTCTATCTTAATCTTTCAAAGCATTAAATAGAGTTTAATTTTTGATAAATTCATTCATTAAATAAATATTTTAAATTCTAAAACTTTATTTAATAATTTAAACTTTTTATTTTTATGATTGTTTTAGGCCTTTTATATATATATATATATACTTTGAAGATTCATACGAGATTATATAATCAAATCTTAATAAATTGAATAAATATATATTATATATTAAATTATTTAATAATTTATCAAAAAATACAATATATAAAAAAATTTTAATACATACGCATAATTTAAAAATGTAAATAAATTATGATATGATGCGATAGAGTTCGAATGGATTTAATAAATATAAATAAAGATTTATGATTAAACTTATAAATATATTTAGAAATCAAAGTATGTAATTAAATTATTTATAATGTTGAATAAAGCAAACCATCTAATCCTATAAAATAATGATCATTGGAATCATTATTACAAATCCAAAATCAACATCATTATATTAAACCTTTTTGAATCTTTAAAAGAAAATTAAAATATTTTTCAGATTATTTTAAATTAATTTTTTTTACCTATTCTTAAGAAAAGCGTTTAATTAAATCATTTTCCTTTTTATTTGAAGGTAGAAGTACAGTTTAAGTGAAGTTTTGAATTATTGAGAAATAAGTAATTGTGGGGATGAAGAGTGGCGTTGAAGCCATTTTTATTACATCATCATTCCTCTTTTCTTTTTGACTGCTTCTTAATTAATCTTATTCGACTAATTTTCCAATAATAAGAAATGGGCCTGAATGAGTTCATCTGAGTTCTTACTTGCTTAGCCCAAACCAACACCACCCATTCACATGGTGATGCCTTTGGGAGGGTACTAAGGAATCCGATGTGCCCTTCTGGCCTGTTGTAAGCCCCTACATGTGATTCTAGTTGACATTATTTATTATTTTATATCACTCCAACCACATCCCTCTTATTCATCTCAATCAACACCACCACCTGCCATTTAATTATATCCTAAAACGCATTACCCTGATAAATAAGGGCATGCCCTAGAATTGTAGGGCCCTTAGAAAGCCTCACAAGGGTGACATGTCTAATCTAATCAATGCCCCATCAATATGTTATGTTTTCTTTATCAAACCCTATCACAAATGGGATTCCTCCCAATCATTATTTTCTTTTTTCTTTCTAATTTTATATTTTATCTAATATTTGAGGTTCCTTATCTTCAGACATCCCTATTCCTTTCTTACTTTCTTATTCCAAGCCAATCGGATTTATTGCTTATTTTCAATTTTGATAAATTAAATTATTATTTAAATTACATGCATTTGAATATTACCTTATGGAGATAAATAAAACTAAGATTAATAACTTTAGCTTGCACATATATTATATTTTTTTATTATCATAATAAACATGAAATATAGAAATTAATTATATTTCAAAATTATGAATCGGACAGTGAAATAGAGGAGTATCAATAGTCATAATCATAGATTTAGCATGTATAGATTGGAATTGACATAGCATTAAGAGCAGCCATTGTCAAACTTCACGAGCAACAACATGTACACATATATATATATATATATATATATGTCAATTTTCATTTTTCATGATGAATGATTAGCTCGATGGTAAAATTATTTGAGACAAAAAATAAAAAGAATTACAAAAATATAGAAAAAAGAAAGGGAAATATTACAAAAATGTAAAAGGAGACAAAGAAGGAAAAGGGAAGGCTGAGGGTGGCAATAGATAGGAAATGGAAAATATGGGCAACTTCAATTTCGGAAAAGGATTAAACACTGACCCATGGTGTCGTTTTAAGTTATCAATAAAATCCATGGTCATTCTTCCCATTCCCACGTGACCTTCACGTGTACTTTTCCAGCTCCCTCACACAACCCACTTTATCCACTGATTATATTTTTAGTCTAATTAAATTGATGGTTGAAGTTTTTCGGACTTACTTTTTCTTATTTTTATTAGAATTATTGTACATGTTGAGCTTATATAAAATTAAAAATAAATAAACTTTTTTTTTTTTCTTACAGGAAGTTCGAGACATTCTAAGGTTGTAGGAGGAAATGCCCCCTTCGGTTTCCTCCTGTCTCTCACATGGCATTGGTCAGATCTTTGGAAATTGTAAAGCAACTCCTCTTTTTTTTTTTTTTATATTTCCATTGTTTGTGCTTGCTGTCCTCGATGGGTCTCAAAGCTGCTCATCCTCATTCCTGCAATGCATCTTCATTCTGCTTCGATTTCATTGTGTGTTTTACGATATGATTTCAAACAAAATATTTGTAATGAAAACTATAATTAACATCAACTTATACATTCAACTGTTATTGAGTCATTGCAGGAAAGAAAAAGAAGGGTTTTCTGAGAAGATGAAAGAGGCAAGTCACAGCAGCATGATTGACATGTCGCCGTACAGCATTTGCTTTCTTGACATCTTTTCCCACCGAGTAAATACACGTGTTCAATGACACAGAAGGTTATGGAAATTTTAATTAAAGACAATTTTGTTTTCATTTTTAATTTCATAAATATATTAATTATTATATATGAATTTAAAAATTAGTTTTATTTAACCATGTAATTTGTTTTTTATAGAATTCATAAATATTATTTTGAAAAATTTTAGAACAAAAAATAAAACTATTTTTAAGGAACCTAATGAATATTGATCTTAAAAAGTTTATGGAATTCTTTTTGCTATACAGTTGATTTACGAAATCAATTGGCCCCTTTGTTAATTGAACAATATCAATTAATATTGAATTGAAATTGTTTGATTATTTTAATCGATTGATGACCTAAACTTTTAATTAAGAATTTATTAATTAATAAAATAATAACATCATAAACTTCCTAATTTTTAATCACCAATTAATGATAAGTTCGTCTAAAACAGAAAATCTGAATCCAATTAAGATAGGGAAGAGTGGAATTCAATCATTACCATTCAAATTTCTTATTCATTTTTCTCCTTACTAACTTGAGCATTAGATCATGATATTATTGTCCAACCTTTGGGTCAGTTTGTAATTTCAGCTATCTAGTCTTGTCCATCTTATATCCTTAATCTCCTCTAAATCAAAATCATCTCACTCATCTTTATGGTTTTTAGGTAAATTTTTATTTGAAGTTCACCAAATTGACATAATTCATAGGAAATTAAGATAACCCTTTTTCTCCTCTTCCATGAATTCTCATCTGACTAAATAGCTAGCAAATCACACTATGACACTCTCAAATGATGGCCATTATTCCTTAAACTATTAAGATTATACTGGAAAATTTGAAGATACAACTTAGATTGGTTTATTGATTTTGATCAAAGGTTTTAAATCAAGTTTAGATAGATTTTTGAAGAGAATTTTACTTACAAATAGTGTA
>CANYBF010059631.1:0-11963 GCA_948192965.1 Dalechampia spathulata
AGTTCATCTTCTTTTGCTGTTTCTTAATCTGCAGGAATGTTGCTGATTGGTTGCCCTTAGTTTCTGCATGAACCCATCACCCTAAACCTTTTTCCGTTCATTGATATCCCCATATCTGCTACTCATCTTTCTGTTCTGTTATTTCATATTCTGCTGTATTTATTTCTGTTGCTCTACTGTTGTTTTATTGTTCATTTATTTTACTTTTTCTGCTGTTTCTAGTGTTCTACTGATATTAGTTTGCATCCTATTTTTTTATTTCTACTTTGTAATTGCATAATTTACTGTTTTTATTTCTTCTACTACTGATGTTATTATTGTTCTGCTGATATATCTACTGCTGATTTAGATTATTTTTACTGTTGTCTTAGTCTGTTTTACTGATGAGTTGTTACTTTATGCTCTGCTGTTTCCAGTTCCCAGCTGTGACAGGTTTAATTGAGTTATATTTGTTACTATTCTTTTAGTTTATATTCTGCTGTCTTTACTGTTATTTAGGATTGGTTGCTGCTGTTACTTTATTGATATTTAAGCTTTGCTACTGTCATCTATTTTACTGTTGTTAGTTTTACAAGTCCTTACTTATATCTGTCCATTTTTAATTATTTTAACCATTTAATTATATGCTCTTTGTTTATCTTTTAATCCCGATTCGATTTATCCATCCATATAGACATACCAACCAGCATACATATTAGATATTCTTAACCTGCCTTATTTAAGATCTATAATAAAATGATTACCTTTAAATAAGCTATTGTATTAATCTCATTTCAAGAGCTAACAGTAATTAAATATAAACTTGTGATTATCTTGCCTCTGTTTAGTTGATGAAATGGAACCTCAACTACCCTCTCTATAGAAGCATTTGAATCGTGTTATTCTTTATATTACATATACATATGAATTTGCACTACCTATAATTCTAAGTTTTAACCCATTTGGCTTCCTTAAATACATTTACAAATGACAAGTATTTCATGCTTCTATAATACATTCTATCAATGTTAAGGTTAATGAGTTTATTTCAATATAACTTTCTCCCTTCTCTTCTTTTTTTTTTTTAAAAAATTATTAACACTTGCATACATACTTTCTTTTCCATGCTATAATTAATTCATCCTGGTTCATTTTAATTAACAAATATTATGTTCAATGACTATATATATATATATATATATATATATATATTCACATGGTCATTTGGTCAACATTTTTGATAAGATTGAATATATGTTTTTATGTATTTGGAGGGCTGTTTAATCGACCAAAAAGAATATATCATTCCTGTGCACAACGTATAGCCTAGCTATTTATCTAACCTTGCAGCCCACACTAACATAAATAAATCTAGATGCTCACTGATCTGATTATATTTGCATTTATGAAGAATTTAATCAACTTATATAACAGCTCAACCACTAACTATTTTTTAAACAAATAAACATTTAGCCTTGCATGTACAAGGCTCACCAATTCTTCTAATAATGTGTCAATGTCTAGAGTTGCTCCTTGGTCAGTGAATACATAATTTATATGCATTAATTTGGCTTAGAATTCTATCCAACCTGTGTCACATACCAATAATTATATCCATTAACGAGCCTAATAGCCTCAAAGTCAAGCTCTCCTACTGACTTACACACATACTCATCCATACTTTCTACTTCATTGACTTTATTCTTAATAGATTTCTTATAACTTAATATTAAAGTCACTAAATTAAACCTCATTATATCCCTTGATTCTTAGCAGGTTTCGACTAGACTCAAATGCAGAGTACACACTTATTCACTCAATCACGCACATAATTCAGTTGTCCATGAATGACATTTTTATTTACGCTTCAGACACATTGGAAAACCTATCCTCAGTTATCTTGTTATTATCAGGTGTTTAATGCATATGTAGTTCTTTGATAATGGTTTAATAATAGACTTAACAATTCCATAAACATATAATAATCATATTTATTCATAAAAAGAAAAGATAGCAACTTGCTCACTAATTGAAGAAATGTATAGTTCATGTGCATTAAGTAAGTCCATTCTTAGTGTAAGATTTACATCCTGAAACTCTAGGATTTACGTGCAATCATCATTGCTACATTGGGAGCTTAATAAATTTAGGAATCAACTATGGAACTAGATGATTCCTGAGATTTAATCAATGTTCTTGATTCTTTCTCTAGTTGTTTCATTTGTCAAGTTTCAAGATTCACTTGACAGGATTCTGGTTCTAGTATGTATTCCACTATTAACAAGAGGATACCTTATTAACTAATCTAGTATACTGCAGCTACATTTTCAATCTTAATGTAACAAAAAGAATTCTTCCTTTTTTTTACAGCTCACTGGTTTATCCTTATAGTTATTGGTAGCATCTGGTAATTTGGCATGTATATATATTTGCACACAAAGCAATTAAAAAGTTTTAGTTATACTCCATATTTTCTTGAGTCATCTACACTTATACAGATAATAATTCATAAGCAACACACCCACATTGGTAATAAAGAACCATTAACTTACTTACAAAATTAGGATACTTTACAGTAAATTATGTATAATATTCATACACCATATACACATGATACTAATAAGATTTTCTTCTTTCTTCCCCCCTTTTTTTAATGCAATAGAAACCATACATTCTGCTCACAATTTAGGCTCGTATTCTTACCTTAGAGGACTCACATAAAACCACACCCAGCAATTATTCTTACGTATATCATCCTGAGAATTTCTATATCATATACATAAGGAAATATTTAACTCCCATAATCATATCATAACTATATCTGCATATATTCATCATTCAATATCTTACACATAATTAAGCTTAGATCCATGCATAAGAACATTTACTCATGCATAAAAACCTTACCTTCAAATCCTGGATACAAATAGGATTCGACTAATCAATTTCACCTTCCCATCGTTCCTTCTTCCTAACTGAGACTCTCTTCTTTAACCTAGACAAATGGTTCTTGATAATTTGGCTAAGATTTTCTAATAATCTTATTAACAATCTCAATCCCACTGCCTTACCCATAATCCATTATAAGGTTGTATTATTTGTCTTCATACGGGTTATGGTATATTTACTCTTTTAACATAATTATTTTTAAAAATTTACATGAAAATAAATATTACTTTTTAAAAATTATCAAAAATAAATATAAAAATTAATCTAACAAATAAAAATAAAAAATAATCATACTATATTGAAAGAGGGAAGGGAGAGTGAAAATACAAGTCTACCCTCCTTTTTCCTCTTTTTCAATTTTAATTGAAAGATAAATGCTATTTTTAAAAATTTACATGAAAATAAATATTACTTTTTAAAACTTATCAAAAATAAATATAAAAATTAATCTAACAAATATAAATAATAAAATAAGTTTTATTTAATGTAAATTAGTATATAAAATAAATTTATTAATTATAATTAGTGAATATTAGAAAAGATAGTTTTATCCTTTTTAAAATTTTTATTATTTTTTAAAAGATTTAATTTGTTAGGTACTAATTATTTTATATTTTATATTATATTATCTTATTTTTATCTAAACAAATTTTATTCTAAGATAATTACTGTTAATTTTATTTGAATTTATTAATTATGAACTATCTTATATTTTATATTATATAACCTAATGTTTATCTAAATAAATTTTATTTAAAGATAAATACTATTAATTTTATTTATATTTATTAATTACTTATTGTTTTGTAATTTATATTATATTATCTAATTTTCTTACCTAGATAAATTTTATTCAAACATAAATACTACTAATTTGATTTGTATTTGTTAATTAATAATTAATTTATATTTTATGAAATATTAAAATTATAAAATATCTCATATTGTTAAAATATAAATTAATATTTCAAACTCATACTATAAAAATCAAGTGAAGTAAATTAATTAAGCACACCTCGCTCAAATTTATAATAATATTGTAAAAGGAAAAAGGAACAAGTGAAATGTTAGTTTTATTATTTCTGTAAATTTATTAAAACTAATTATTTTATCATAAACAATTAGTTTTGAGAAAATAAAAGTTTATTAAATAATCTAAATTTATTAACACTAATTTTATTTTATTTTAATAATTTAATAGCAGTGGTTTTAATTTATAATAATTGAATTCTATAATAATATTATATGTAGAAAAATAATACTTGTGATTATTTTAAAAAATATGAGGTATTATTAAAATTACAAAATATCTCATATTGTTAACAAATGATTTAACTTTCTTAATCAAAATCCTATAACTGTTTAGGATTTATATAATTTGATTATCTACATTATTAAAGTCTAGAATACACTAATTATATTGAATTTGTAATAGATGATTTATAAAAATTAATTTTATTTTATTTTAATTATCTAATAGTAATAATTTTAATTTATAACAACTAATTTTTATGATAAAATTATATAAATAAAAATATTAGTTATTATTTTTTAAAAAATACTAGATATTTATTAAAGTTATACAATATTTCACATTGTTAACTTATAATTTAACTTTTTCAAATTAATACCATAAAGATTAAGCAAACTATATTACATCTCTTGATTTTTTTAATTAATATTTTAAGAAAAAATAAGAATAAGTAAAAGATAATTTTATGATTATAGTATATTAAAAGAAGGTGAGGATAAGGGAAAAGATAGTTTTAGTTTTATATTTTTTCATAAATTTTACTATTTTTTAAAAAATTTAATTTGTTACCTACTAATTATTTTATATTTTATATGTTATTATACTATTTATCATATTATATCAAAAGAGCGAAAGGGAATATGAAAATATAAGTCTACTCTCCTCTTCCCTCTCCTTCAATTCTCCTTCAATTTTAATTCAAATATAAATATTATTTTTTAAAATTTACGTGAAGATAAATATTATTTTTTACAATTTATCAAAGATAAATATAAAAATTAATCTAATAAATATAAAAAATAAAATAAAGTTTTGTTTAATATAAATTAATGTATAAAATAAATTTATTAATGGTAATTAGTATATTATTTTATATCATAGTATATTAAAAAAGAGAACGGAGATATTGGAAAAGATAGTTTTACTCTTTCCCCTAAATTTTATTATTTTTTAAAAAATTTAATTTGTTAGCTACTAATTATTTTATATTTTATATTATTTTATTTTATTTTATTTAAACAAATTTTATTCAAAGATATTTATTAAAGTTATATAAGATCCTATATTGTTAATTTAAGATTTAATTTTTTTAAATTCATACTATAAAGTTAAACAAAGTAGATTTATTAAGTATATATCTCTTACTATTTTAACTAATATTTGAAAAGAGAAGAAGAATAAGTAAAAATGCTAATTTTACCATCATAATATATTAAAAGAGGGCAAGGGATAAAGGAAAAGATAGTTGTATCTATTTTCATAAATTTTTTATTTTCTAAAATATTTAATTTATTTGCTATTAATTATTTTATATTTTATATTATATTATCTTATTTTTAATTTATTTGCTATTAATTATTTTATATTTTATATTATCTTATCTTATTTTTATCTAAACAAATTTTATTGAAAAACAATTGATTTATTTATATTTATTAATTACTAATTATTTTATATTATATTATCTAATTTTTATCTAAATAAATTTTATTCAAAGATAAATACTACTAATTTTATTTGTAGTTGTTAATTACTAATTATTTTATATTTTATATTATATTATCTAACTTTTTACCTAAATAAATTTTATTCAAAGATAAATACTAATAATTTGATTTGTATTTGTTAATTAATAATTATTTTATATCTTATGATATATTTATGAAAGTTACAAAATATTTCACATCATTAATATATACCTTAATATTTTCAAATTCAAATTCATACCTTGATTAAGCATACCTCTCGAATTTTTAATTAATATTATAATAGAGAAGACGTACAAATAAAATAATAGTTTTATCATTTCTCTAAATTTATTAAAATTAATTTTAATTTTATTTTAATTATCAAATAGTAATAATTTTAGTTTTTAATAATTAATTTCTATCTAAGTATTCTATTCAAAATTAAATATAAATATGAATTATTTTTATTAGAAATGATTAGTTTTAAGAAAATAAAAGTTTATTAAATAATCTAATTTGTTAAAATTAATTCTATTTTATTTTAATAATGTAATAGTAATAGTTTTAATTTATAATGACTGATTTGTATGATAAAATTATATGAAAAAATATTACTTATGATTATTTTTAAAAATATGAGGTATTTATTAAATTTACAAAATATTACACATTGTTAATATATGATTTAACTTTTTCAATGAAAATCCTATAATTATTTAGGATTTAAATAATCTAATTATCTAAATTATTAAAGTTTTAAAAATATTAATTATATTAAATTTGTAATCGATAATTTATTAAAATTTATTTTATTTTATTTTAGTTATCTAATAGTAATAGTTTTAATTTATAACAATTAATTTTGATAATAAAATTATATAAATAAAAATATTAGTTATAATTTTTTAGAAAATATGAAATACTTATTAAAGTTTGTCAAAAACACCTAATAAGAATAAATAAAGATATTAAATAATATTTTCTACAAGTATATAATGCTTAAATAACAAATGTTAATTCAAAATTATAAAAAATGTTATTATGATAAAAGAAAATTTTTAAAAAGTAGAATACGAAGTTGTGATAAATAATGGGCTAAATAAATTATACTAATATGCAACATACATTATAGAAGTCTAGTAATTATAAAAAAGAATGCATATGTGGTGGATGTGACAACCTTCTTCTTGAATGGCTTGAATGGTTTTTTAAACCTTGGACACTCATTCCTCATATGATCGGGCTTGTTGCACTTAAAACAAGTAATTGGATTCTTCTTGAAGACATATCTTTTATTTGTTATACTTTCTTGCTTCAAATGGCTTCCTGGAGTCCATTTCAAATCTTCTCTTTTTCATGATGAGATTCTTCATTTTCTTAGTGAGTAAGGTAACCTCACTATCAATATCCTCTTCACTTTAGGATTCAAGCTCCTTTTCTTCTTTAATAGCTTTCAATGTAATTTATCTCCATTTATCTTCTTCAACTCCTTACTTGAGTATGATTTCATATATGAGAATTGGTTGATAACATTGATAAATCATTTACTTCTTCTATGAAAGTAACTTTAGCTTTCCAATCTTTCTTAGGTAAAACCTTCAAGATCTTGTTGTTGATGTCCTCCTTTTAACAAATATTTCTTAGTTTCATAAGACCATTTGTAATAATAATGAGTCAATTGTACATTTTTGAAATGCTCTCATTAGCCTTCATAGTGAACAACTCATATTGATGAGTGAAGAGTTACACTTTCTTTGTTCTAACTTGGTTGGTTCCCTCATGGTATGTTTCTAAAGCATCTCAAACTTGCTTAGCCATTACACAATGGTAAACTCAACCATACTCTTAATGGTTAATAATGTAATAAAGCCCATTCATTATTTTCTTATTTTTATCATTGGCCATGGATATTTCTCTAGTGCAAGCACCGTTAAGCTTTAATGTTATGATTCCTTTAATGGTGATGGTAGGAGGAACGTAGTCACTTTCAATTAAATCTCACAAATCAACACTATAACTTTCTAAGAAGATTTTCATCATATACTTCTAATAAGGATAGTAGGTTCTATCAAAGACGGGAGATCTAATGCAAGATTGACACTCTAGAGTTTAAGTTGTCATGATCTTTAGTGTGACTCCTGGGATGATGAGGGTGGGGAGTGGATGCTGGTGCTAGAGAGAGTATGGATAAAGAGCGGCTCCTAGCAGGCTTTTAAGTAGAGGGGTACATGAACAAAGAGGGATCCTGAGACTGTGTAGGAATAGGGCTACATAGTTTAGTGATTTTGAGATTGTACACGTATAGGAATGTACAATTGAGAATAGCTTAAGTGATTAGATAGGTACTAGTCATATCAACAAGATGTACCTACCTTTTTGGTGCTCATTAAGTAAGAACTTCATAATTAAGCATGTTTGGCTTGGAGCAATTATAGGATGGGTGACCTCTTGAGAAGTTTCATTGGGAAGCATGTAAGTAAGGATAAAACATGTTAGAAAGGTCTTGTGTTGAGTTGTAGAGGCAGTCGTTAAATTAGGTTGTTACATTTATCTCTATAGACTATAAGTTCTAGTAAAGAGAAGAGCTCAAGCTCTTATACCAATTGTAATCTCAAATATAAAACATATAAATTATAGTGGTTTGACATAAAGATTATCTACATCCACTCTCGTAAGTATACCACTTAAGGTCCATTAATCTCTTTAAGATTACAATAATTGATTCTTAAACCAAGAATTAAAAATCATAGTATTTTATAGGTTCACACTCAAACCTTTATAATAGCATTCAATCTCATAAAGATTCCTCTTAAATATAATAATAAATGCCAATTAATTGCTCTCACTAACCCAAGAATAATCAACCATACAAGAGCAATCAATGAACTTAGAGTAACCAAAGTAATATGAGAGAGAGAATTCAATAATGCAAGAATAGAGTTACTTACTTGTGGAAATGAATTTCAATCAATAAATATGCTTCTGCTTCTCTTTCTTCAAAAAATCATTACTCTAAGCATTAAATATAAATAGACACATTGCAGACTTCTTAAGATAAGCTACAGATTTAAGTTACAAAGTCGCGTACGGCCGTACACCCAATTGGTACGGTCATATGAGTGCTTAAACTCCAAAGCACTTGATATATCAAATTTGGCCAATAACATTAGTATGGTCGTACAATCAAGATGGTACGCTCATACCAAACCTTGTGCTAAAACTATCAAATTAGCTCAATTAACAATAAAGTCCATGGTACGCTCATACCAATCAATGGTACGACTATACCAAGCATAGTTTAAGGAAATTCATACAAAAAATGTGAATAAATTATTTGTTAATATCAAAATTCACAAAAGAGAAGGCTAACAATTTGTGCGTTGGTTTTTTATGTAAATTTTGATAATGAAAATTAATTTTAATCAATTAAACTATTAGAAAAGAAAAATAATTCATATTTATATTTAATTTTTAATAAAATTCTTATATAAAAATTAGTTATTATATATTAAAATTATTTTTATTATATACTTAAAATAAAATAAAATTAGTTTTAATAAATTTAGAGGGAGTAGTAAAACCATCATTTTTCTTGTTTCCTTTCCCTTAAAACTTTAGAAAAGTATATTTTATCAATCTACTTTATTTAGATTTTATAATGTTAGTTTGCAAAGGTTAAGTCATATGTTAACAATGTGAGATATTTTATAATTTTAATAAAGATTTCATATTTTTAAAAATAATCATAGATAATATTATTTTTTATATAATTTTATTATAAAAATTAATAGTTATAAATAAAAAATAATACTATTCAATTATTACAATAAAATAAAATTAATTTTAACAAATTTAGATGTTTTAATAACATTTTATTTTTTAAAAACTAATCATTTATGTGATAATTTTTATATAAAATTTGATAATGAAAATTAATTTAACGAATTAAACTATTATAAAAGAAAAATAATTCATATTTATGTTCGATTTTGAATAACATTCTTATATAAAAATTAGTTGTTAATAAATTAAAATTATTAATATTAGATAATTAAAATAAAATATAATTAATTTTAATAAATTTAGAGGAATAATAAAATTATCATTTACTTGTTTCTTTTCCCTCAAAACTCTAGAAAAATATTTTCTACTTACTTCATTTAGCTTTTATAATATAAGTTTGAAAAGGTTAAATCATATGTTAACAATGTGACATATTTTATAATTTTAATAAAAATATCATATTTTTGAAAATAATCATAAATAATACTTTTTTATATAATTTTATTATAGAAATTAGTTATTATAAATTGAAACTATTACTATTAAATTATTAAAATAAAATAAACTTAATTTAATAAATACAATTTTTTAATAAAATTTTATTATTTCCTTACACTATCTTGTTTTCTCGCCTCCTTCATTATATTGCATCATTATTTATATCATGCTTACATAAGGAATGCACTTATCACTCATCAATATTACATGGACATAACTATAACCTTAAATCTTTCCATGAAATACCATTGTTATCCTCACTTACCAATTTTACATATCATTACTTTTAACTTTGTTTTAATTTACATTTCCACACTTGAAAGCATACTTATCACATAAG
This sequence comes from Dalechampia spathulata, assembly GCA_948192965.1. Lineage (NCBI taxonomy): Eukaryota > Viridiplantae > Streptophyta > Magnoliopsida > Malpighiales > Euphorbiaceae > Dalechampia > Dalechampia spathulata. Next base: position 10,271 of record CANYBF010059631.1, read on the forward strand.
CATACTACATGCTCTTCATAAGACATTTGAAACTTATTTTCATCACCTTAACTGTCTTTTCACTAACTATTCCTTCTCATATCAACTTACTTCATTACAATATCACTTGTACTATCTTTCTTATTGTATAATTGGAGATAGTACAATTTAATCATCAAACTATTATTATTATCCACAATTTAGATACCTCTAAGATTTATAGCATAATCATTACCCAAGATCTCCCATTATACCTTTAGATATCTAAATCATTTATCGTTCATTATAATACCTTCATGAGTGCTATGTACATCGCAACATACATAAATCACTATCGTCATAAATTCTATTCAATATTTCATTTAAATATAACACTTTCTTAAGTAACTTTTATAAACATCTCTTCATTTATCTTAACAATGTATAACATATGCACATTCCTATATCTTAGTAGACATTAACCATGACATAACTTCATGCAATTACCAATTACTCTTTATTAAACATAAATCATCATGCTCTCCTTTTTGCCACATTTTCTGCTTATACCAATTTCATAGCCAAACACACACCTATAATCATCTTTTCGCTTTATCTACATACATATACAACATAATCTGAAACATAATGCATAGCCATAATTTAACCAATGCTTTGGCTCAAGTATGTCCTTTATTCCAAATCCATTGATTTATCATTATTCACTATATAACCTCATAAAATACTCTTTGCATGCATATCATCATAAAATATCCATAAACCCAATGTCCTAATAACATTTTAAGCCATTCATATCATCGAATAGAGATTTATGATATCTCATCATACATAATTCATTATCCATGTAGCATCATATTTAAAACATGTTATATGTATCATATGTCTTCATGTACCATTTCTTATGCTTCTACACTCTTGAACATATGCACATATATAGGCTTTAACCATACTTTAATATACTTAAATCATCATTTCTCTTACTCTTTTCTGTTCTGCTTACACATGTCTATATTGCTATATCTATGCACTTTAATCATACTCTAATATGCCCCCTTTTTTTCTTTTCATTTCTTTTACCTTCTCTTATTGTGCATATATCTATCTGTATTTCTAGGCATATGCATGCATCAAAAATCTTCAGACGGTTTCTATACGTAAATACAATGAATCATCATTGTTCTTTTACTCATAACTCAATTATCACATATGTGTATGAAAGTCCATATCCATCTTTACTATCATTGATAACCATTTCACTATGTAAACATGCCTCTCTTTCTATTTATGGCAACGGATTCCACTAGTTAGCAGCAAGGACTTGGTTCAACTTCTCATTATACATTTTTTTTATTATTTTTTTAATAGGCAGTAAACATAATTTTACATTCGAGCTAAACCATAGCTCTGATACCATTTTACATGTCACACCCCGCTCCAGGATGGAACATGCTCCCGTAGAATAATGAACAGTCTCCAATACATAGAAACTATTAATTATTCTACAAGGGATGTATTTTTTTTGCATTAAAAACAAACTTTACATTTGCAAAACTTATAATTGAAAAGCATTTATGATTTAGAATTTAATCAAATGATACATGTAAATTTATACATATAAAATTCTTATTTAATGAAAGACATTTAAGAATGTTTGAACTCACATTGCACCCATGTTTTTAACTGCCTTATTACAATACTCTATTATATAAAATTC
>CANYBF010059686.1:0-15942 GCA_948192965.1 Dalechampia spathulata
AATAATGTCCATTCTTATTAATACTATGATCAGGGATATTTAGATATTGAACATTTGCATACAATAAGAATCTCATTCCATAAACTCTTTATGGATTCTTCTACACTGTTCCAATATCATGGACTTCAATATATAGTTTAATGCTCTAAGTAAAATAAGTTCATTTAAAACATTGTACTATATAATGAATAATGCCTTTATTAATGAAAACGTATAGTACAAATACACATGATGCTCTAGAGCATACACTAACAATAATGTTGATAGTGCCAACACTTATTGGAGAGGCAATCCTGTATATGATAAGGGCATTCAATGTTATACCTATGATAGCGAGGTCATTGCTAACTACAAAGGGCTCTGTAGATCTTATTGTTATCTTTTGATTATGCGGCCACAAACTGGTGACTACCCCTTTATGGGTAAGGGTAGCAAGATTCAAACTGCTGGCCCAGTTTTTATTTGTCAGCCCATCCAACCACAAGGATTTGTTGATTAGCTTAGTGATAGACCAGATGGCGCAGGGTTGGACCCCTTTTCTAATGATCATGGCAGAGATACTCCTAAGGATGTATAGAGTGAGGCAAGGTTAGCTTCGATGTCTAAGTAGTAGTTTGCTTTTGCTGTAAGTATGAATTCTAAGCTACCTTTATAAGTTTTCAACTTAGAAAAACTATATTTATGCCTTAATTTTTACATGAGTCACCTATTGTGAGGTTTTTGGCTCATTGAATCATTGATTTTGCTTCAAACCTTAACTTTTGCATGAACTGCCCCCTTAGGTTTTTAGCTCAGTGGGTCACTCTAATTTTTTCCTGAGCAGCCTTTTATAAGGCTTTCAACTCAGTGACCTTTCTTTTATTTTATTTTTCTTCTTTTTTTTTCTTTCTATAGATCTAGCTTGAAGAGAAGCTAAGGATTCTAGCACCACTAGTAGGTGATCCATAGAGGTACACACCTCGTAGGCATATGCAGAGAGGATACACCTTTGGCGAGGTGAGGATGTTAACATTCGATGGTTGGGTTGAGTGGATAAAAGTCATTCCAAAGAGTAAGGTCAAGTGGACCTATCCTTGGTAGCACATACAGCATGTGATAGTGAGGACATATATAGACTGCATTCTACTGTCAAGATTCATATGCTATACTCATTACAACCCTGCCAGAGTTTATCGTTAGTATGACCATAAATAGATTATCCTTTAGCTAATTAAGTTTGAGGGAGGATGACTATTGTCCTGCTTTTTGGAGCTGGATCTACTACGGATGATGAATATAAGTGCTTTATGTTTGAAACTAGTATGAATGTACCACACTTAGGATTTTGTACTGCAAGAAATTGTTAGGCAAATAAAATTGTATGCAACAAAGAAAAATAGTGCTTTATGTTTGAAACTAGTATTACTTATGGATAAGTTATAAACATTCATTCCATTTACATTAATGAGATTAAAACATTTGCATGAAAAATGTTAAAATTAGCATAAAAGTTCCCCAATATGCATCAGACTTAACTCCTATCATTGACCAATCCTGTGCAAGATTTTTTGATCAATTGTATTGATGCTCTGCTTTTACTTTTAAGAGCTCTAACTTTTGGATAAGCCGTCTGAGTGCATTTTCAACTCATCGAGTAAGCATTTTTTTCCTTTATCTTAACTTTTGCGTGAGCTACCTATGAAGGGTTTTAGCTCAGTAGACTTTTATTTTTTATTTACTTTCTTTTTACCCTATTCTTTAGACAAAATACTTTTTTATCTAGTCAAGGTTGATAGGTTCCAATAACTCATTACCCTCCAAATTTGAAATGTGGACGGCGCCTTTGGACAGGATCTTCTTAATCAGGAATGGGCTCTCCTAGTTAGGTCTAAACTTTCCATGCGGGTCACGGATAGCTAATTTAACTTGATTTAGCACTATATCACATTCCTATATAGCAAAAGGCTTCACCTTTTTGTTGAACACATTCACCATGTACTTCTTATAGAGTTGTAAATGATAGAGAGCTTTTAGCTACTTGTCATCAATAGTAACAAGCTATTTGCTTTGTAGGGTTACAGACCACTGCAATGAGTCTACATGTGCTACCCCCTATTCTTTAGTTTATAAGACAAATGCCATACTCCCAGTCAAAGTGGGAGTATGGAATTTGTCTTATAAACTAAAGAATAGGGGGTAGCACATGTAGACTCATTGCAGTGGTCTGTAACCCTACAAAGCAAATGGCAACTACTCATGTCAATCTTTGTAAGTCTGTACTGTCTTGGCCAAGATCCACTTGATCGTCTTATTGGTAGCCTTCACTACCCTAATAGCTTGAGGGTGATATGTAAAAAATTAGTGATGCTCGATCTCATATCTATCTAACAAGTCAACCACCTGGCCTTGGAACTAAACTCCACTATTAAACACCAAGTGATTTGGAACCCCATATCAGCATATAAGATTCTTCTTTATAAACTTGGCAACTTGCGTTGCTACTAATTTACTGTAGGATTCTGCCTCCACCTAATTAGAGAAGTAGTCAATGGCCACCAATATGTATCAATGCCCATTATAAGCAACAGGATGAATCTCACCCATAATGTCAATTCCCCATGCTATGAAAGGCCATAGCGACGTCAAATTCTATAATTCGACCAGCAGTATATGACTCAGATCTTTATGAATCTGGCACTCATGACATCATTGCACAAACTATATGCAGTCTATTTTCATGGTAAGGTAGAAATACCCTTGGTACAGAATCTTTCTGTACAGGGTAAATCCACTCATGTGGGACCTAGAAACACCAACATGCACTATTTGCATGATCGATTTGATCTCCTTCCCTAATATGCATCAAAGTTGCAAACCATCGACTATTCTTCTACAAAGAACACCTTGATGCCAGGTAAAGTTAGCTACTAGCCTTTGTAAAGCTAGCTTATCAGTCTTATTAGCTTCCTCTAGATAAGCACTGGTTCTTAAAAAGTTCATGATATTAGCATACCAAGGAATCTCATCTTGCTGGTCTAGCGTTGTAACCTGTTCTTCCTCATAGTAAGGAAGTCTTTATTATTCAATGAACATAGGTTGAACTTGACACTGTGGTAGCTCATATATTGAAGCTAATGTAGCTAAGGCATCAGTCATCTAATTTTCATCACACGGAGTGTGAATAAATTGACATAAGCTGAAATTACAAATCATGAGCTTCATGTATTCATCATAAGGCTTAAGCCTTTCTTCTTTGACATCCCACTCGATCGTGGACTAGTGAATGACAAGCATCAAATCACCAAACACCTTTACATCTTAGGCACCAATCATTAGCAATGCTTCAAGCCTAAATAGACATGCTTCATACTAAGCCATGTTATTAGTGGCTGGAAAGCTCAGTCGCTTTGAGAGCATGATTAATTCGAATTTAAGAGTGATTAGCACAACTCCTATGCCTACACCTTTTTCATTGATTATGTTGTCAAAGTGCAACTACCATTTCTGGATATCAACTGCCCCCAAGTGCTCATTTAGAAATTTCAGTTCAAAGGTTTCAAAATCATCCATTGGTCTGGATGTAAAGAATTTGGCAATCACTCTACCTTTGATCACATTCTTAATGATGTATTGTACATTAAACTCATATAACAGGATCAACCACTTGGAAAGTTTCCCCACCAATGAAGGAGCTTCATACAAGTACTTCATAAGATCAACCTTGGAGATCGCCTAAACTTTATATGATTGAAAATAATATCTAAGCTTCTTAATGACCCAGACTATAGCCATGCACATCATCTCAAAAGTATTGTATTTGAATTCTATTGGCAACAATTTCATACTTAGATAGTAAACAACATGCTTAATTCCAGCTTCACTCTCTTGAGCCATCATAGTACCTACTGACTCCTCCTCCAAGGCTAGATAAAGCAATAATGGCTTTTCTGATTGAGGCAGTTACAAAATCGATGGGTTAGAGAGATAATGCTTCACTCTATTAAATGCAAACTAGTAGTTCTCATCCTAAACCAAAGGCTAGTTCTTCCTCAAAAGCTTGAAGATGGGCTCACAAATAGTCGTGAGCTTAGTAATGAATCTACTGATGTACTATAGCTATCCTAGAAATCCCCTAACTTAAGTCTTAGTTCTAGGAATATTCATATCATAAATCAACTTTGCCTTCTTGATATCCACCTCGATGCCTCTCTAGCTGATAACATGACCCAACAGCTTGCCAGATGTCACCCTAAATGTGCACTTCTTTAGATTTAGCCTGAGCCTGTATTTCTCAACCCGTGTGAGAAATCTGTCAAGAGTAGCAGGATACTCTTCTCTAGTGGGAGACTTTACCATCATATAATGCATATAGACCTCGACCTCCTAATGGATCAGATCATGCAACCGAGTTGTTACAGCTCTCTAATAGGCACCACCTACGTTCTCTAAACCAAAGGGTATGACCTTGTACCAATAGGTCCCTTATACTTTGATGAAAGTTATCTTCACCCTGTCAATAATAGCCATGAGAATCTGATTGTACTTAGAAAACCCATCAATGAAGGAGTACATAGCACTAGCAGCTGAATTATTTACCAATACGTTGATATGAGACAAAGGAAAGTTATCCTTTGGACATGCTTTATTCAGAACCCTATAGTCTATACAAACCCTGACCCTGCCATATTTCTTGGGAATTAGAACCACATTAGAAAATCATTCAGTATAGTCAACTATTTTAAGGAACTTGGTATCCAACTACTTTTGGATATCCTTCTTAACCTTCTGAGCTCATTCTAGTCGGAGTCAACATAACTTTTGCTTAACTTGCTTGAACTTAAGTTTGATCAGAATTATGTATTCTATTTTAGTTCTGTTGACACTAAACATATCTTCATAGCCTAGAGTAAAGACTTTTATATGCTATTTTAACACTCTGATAATTTTTATTCTCTCATCAGCGGTTAAATCTAATGCAATCTAGAGAAGACAAAGCCTGTCATCTATACCAATGTTAATAGTTTCAATGTATGATACGTTAATTTCAAAAATGCTCATGTAATGCTCATGTTCATGCATAATGCCATCAGAATACATATCACAAACATAAGCAAAGCTATTTTTCATTATATTAAACAGTGAAGGGATTACATTATCATAAAAAGTATAGAGATAGGGACATCATCATCCTCATACATAATCTTATCAAAAGTGTTATCTACAAGTGTACCGATGTCCTCCTAGCCCTTCTGACGAAGCAAATCATCCATATCCAAACTCTGCAGCTTGGACTCCAGTATGCCAACTGTAATAGTCTATGGCTCAAGACGACTTATGATAAGATTGGCAACATCACCAAAGATCTAAAAAGCATCATTAGGGTTGATGGTAGAAGAAGTGGCAATGACTTTCTTAGACATTATCAAGGCTGATAAATCATAGACATTACCAAAGATGGTGAATTGCTAGTTGAAGAAGCCATCTAAGTTAGGCAACTTGGGAGCATGGTCATGCTACATCTCCCCTTGGATAAAGGTAACCATCTTGCATTCTTCTGGTTTGTTCAAAGTATAGGGGTTGAACCCAATGCAATACCTCTCCTCCTATATGACTGTAGGAACATTGAACTCCATCAGACCCTGCTGGTACTGGCCTAAACCTATACCATGCACAAAATTCATATTACGCAACATCTTCTTCTTGGAGGGACTCGGTTGGTATGAGTATCACTCAGGTTCTCTGATGGTGGTAATCTAAAAACCAGTCATGAGAGGAACATCCTCTCTAATGCAAGCTAGGGCAACCTCATCATCCACTACAATAGTAACCACACCCTCATCATGTGGAAACTTGATCTTCTGGTGTAGGGTTGATGACATACCTCCTAGAGGATGGAACTATGGCTAGCCTAATAGCAAAGCAAATGACACTTGAATATTGAGAACTATAAACTCCACCATTGAATCAATTGGCCCAACTATAATAGTGGCAGTGAAGGTACCAGTAACCTCTCGTTTAGACTCATCATAAGCCCTAATGATCTTCTTCAATGGCTTCAAGTCTGAAGGCTGGATCTCAAGCTTGGGAAACACCTTGAGAGGATAGATATTAATACTAGAACTATCATCCACCATGACATAACGAGTGGAGAGGTTCATGATATGCACCCTAATGAAAAGTGCCTTATTATGATGGATACCCTCAGTCAATAAATTTGCATATGAGAAAGTGATCATGCTAGATCGTAACTCCCAATTCACTAACTGACTCTTCATGCTAAAGGTGAAGGCAGATGGAAAAATCATCATACTAGAGGGTGCTTTGATGATAGCCCGTTGATGCTGTTGTGAGGATAGCAACAAGTCCTAAATGTTGATATTAGCCTATGTCTTCTTCAATTGATTTATGAGAACATTATTAGGCTGAGCAACCTTATCAGTGGGTTACAGAGCTAGAACACTACTTAGACCAACCTCATCCCCTATGGGCCTAGCCTCGGTTGGCTTCTTCAGAGAATCCAACTTCTTCCCCATATTGAGAGGACTTTGTTGGTTTATGAAAACATGTTTAGCAGTGAAAGATGAAATTTAAAAATTTTTAAATACACATTTTACAATGGATCTAGCATTTCTATACACAGAAAACATCACATACAGAGAAGATTATACAAAGGAGATTGAAAACTTACTTTAAGTGATCTCCTTCTTTCTTTATCCTTCTGAAAAGTTGTAGCAAACTGTTCAATCCCCAAGGATAGAGGATCTCCAAACTATCCACACAAGTTAAGAAAAATGATTAGTAATTAAATGATTAGTTTTTTTTAGAGACTAGTAAAACAAAACATAAAACAGAATGGATGAAGAAAGATGATTGAATTTGGTTTTCTTCTTGATGTTCAATCAAAACTGAATAATTTTTCTTGTTCTTGAGCTTTGAAATACTTAGAAACTAGAAGGAGAAGAGAGGCAGCCATAAATTTTCTTTTGTCACTCAATATGTTTTCACCAAAACATAATGATATAACCCTAATTAAGTTTAGGTTATGTTAAGTCAAGTCCTGTGCATGTCACATGCTTCTGGCATGTGATTTGTATGTGACTGACTTAAATTTCCTTCCAAAAGCACATGATAATCATGTGCACTTCCATGTAACTTATCATACATGAATAAGTTATATGACATTCACGTTTTAACCATTAAGTCAATTAATTCCGTCAAAAACCCGTATATACCATGCATGTAAAACATATCATCTTAAATCACTTGTATCTTGAGTTTTACTTATTAGATTTCAGTGATCTTGGTATCAAATCGAAGCTCTTTTCATGATCTTTCTAATGAACATGAAAAATATAGGTTATCTTATAACCAAAAAAAATATTATTTTACCAATATCCATTCATGATTATCATTTCCTTACTTTTAATGCATGACCTTTTGGGTTCTTGACATGTTGGCAACATATGAACATATTATCAAACTTCATTTAATAACATCATATGTAAATCATGAGTGGTGTCTAGTCATACATCATGACTACCCAAATGCCAAGAGGTCATTAGTTTGACTACAACCCTTCCACATAAGATGTTATGCAATAAACTCCTTTCACCATCCTTTATCTCATTCAGGTTTGAGTATGGATTAATGTCAACTCAATGCATGATCAAGTGTGTTAGATCCTACCCTAAATTTGATGTTTCATGTACCATAATCTTTATTCCTAAAATTCCCTTATGAAACTCATTCATCAATAGGCATCATACTATGGCAAGGGATTCTTGAATAAAGAATATTACATGAATCAATGAGATAAAACCCCTACATTTAATCTAGGGTGGTGAATCTTGTATTGATAAACAAATACCTTCAACTACTTCACACTATATCCAACCTCCAAGTTATGAACGCCTCTTATGGAGGAATAAAACATAGGAGTCAAAATATAATGATCCATAATTATGATAACCTTGTTATCTCAAGTCTTAAGGATACTTGCACTATTGATATGAGTGAGATATGTTTCACAGACATAGATCAATTATCCATATGAAATCTCACTGGTAAGGCCTCCAATGAGTTAGTCCTCCACTACTCATCCACATGTTCACTTTAGATAACTCTTGTCATGATGAATAAGAATCATTCCCTAAGGAAGTATAATATGTGTTGATCTTAATCGCATTAATAATATCCATTCTTATTAATACATTGACAGGGATAATTTACATATTGAACATTTGCATACAATAAGAATCTCATTTCATAAACTACTTTATAAATTCCTTCGTACTGTTCCAATATCTTGAAATTCATTATTTAGTTAATAACTTATCGAGCAAATTGAATAATGAATAATCAAATTACAATGAAATATGATGCTTTAGAGCATACACTAACAAACTCCCACTTATACTAGAGATAACCATGCATAAACTTCAATCCCATAGAAGTTACATGCCTATCATGCTTGCTCTATGTCAATGCCTTAGTGAGAGGGTCTGCCATGTTCTGCTCTATAGAAACTTTGTTAACCTCTACTTCTCCTCTACCAATGAACTTTCTAATCAAATGGTATCTCCTGAGTACATGTTTGCTCTTCTGGTGAGATCTGGGCTCCTTTGCTTGGGCTATTGCTATATTATTATTACAAAATAGAGGAATAGCTTTTACCCTACAAGGAACCACACCAAGTTCATTAATGAACTTCCTTATCCATATGGCTTCCTTTGCTACATCTAATGTAGCTATGTACTCTACCTCTATCGTAGAATCTGCTGTGGTCTCTTGTTTAGAACTCTTCCAAACAACTACACCACCATTCATCATAAACACATAACCTGATTGAGATTTGTAATCATCTTTATCAGATTGGAAACTAGCATCTGTATACCTGGTTAATTGCAAATCCCCTTCTCCATATAGTAAGAACATATCCTTAGTCCTTCTCAAGTACTTGAGGATATTCTTCATAGTTGACCAATGTTCCTCTCCATAATTAGATTGGAACCTACTTGTGACACTCAAGGAGAATGCCACATCTGGTCTTGTATATAACATAGCATACATGATAGATCCAATTTCTGATGCATATGGAATCCTAGTCATGCGATCTTTCTCATCTTGTGTCTTAGGACACCATGCATTAGAAGGATATTTCCATGTACCAGGGGTATATTACCCTTCTTTGAAAGTTCCATGCTAAACCTCTTTAGTACCTTGTTTATGTAAGTAAACTGTGAAAGATCTATAAGCCTTCTTGATTTATCTCTATAGATCCTTATACGTAAAATATAAGTAGCTTCTCCAAGGTCTTTCATGGAGAATTATTAGGATAACCAAACTTTAACACTCTGTAAAAATAAGACATCATTCCCTATGAGTAATATGTCATCTATATATAATACAAAGAAAGCAATTGCACTCCCAATAGTCTTCTTATAAATACATGGTTCATTAATGTTTTGAATGAAGCCAAATTCCTTAACCACTTCATCAAAACGTATGTTCCATCTCCTTGATGATTGCTTCAATCCATAAATGGATCTTTAAAGTTTGCATACTTTATTGCTATCTTTGGATATAAAACCATCAGGTTGTGTCATGTACACTTCCTCAAGTAAATTTCCATTAAGGAAAGCTATTTTTACATCCATTTGCCATATTTCATAATAAAAATGAGCAGCAATAGCAAGTAAGATTCTTATGGATTTAAGCATAGCTACTGGTGAGAAAGTTTCATCATAATCAATTCCTTATTTCTGATGATAACGCTTTGCCACCAAGTGAGCTTTATAGGTAACCACATTACCATCCATGTCTATCTTCTTCTTGAAGACCCACTTGCACCTAATAGGTTTTATCCCTTCAGGTGGATCAACCAAAGTCGACACTTGGTTCTCTGACATGGAATCCATTTCAGACTTCATGGCCTTCAACCATAAGTCACATTTTGAACTTTTTAAAACTTCATCATAATCTATGGGCTCATCATTCTTAACTAGTAAGACTTTCTTATTCTCATGAACAAGGAATCCATACCTCTCTGGCATAGTTCTTATTCTAGTTGAGCGTCTAGGAGCTTATGTTTCCATAGGTTCTGACTCTTCATTAGTAGGATCAATCAGTTGATGTACTTCATCTTGTGGTGATTGAACTTCATCAAGATCAATCAATTAGTTGAGCCTCAAGGTTATCTGATATTATCCTTTTAACATCCTTTTAACATAAAAAGGACAACCACATACCTTCAAATAAGATAAGATGGGTTTCTTGTTATACCACATTTCATATAGTGTAACGTCAACCAATTTTGATGGTACTCTAATAAAAATATGAATAGCAGTCTCCAGTGAATAACCCTAAAATGATTTGGGTAATTTTACAAGGCTCATCATGGAATGAACCATATCTAATAAAGTTTGATTCCTTCTTTTAGATACACCATTATGTTGAGTGTATAATGAGGTGTCCATTGAGATAAAATCCTATTATCTTTGAGATGTTCAAGAAACTCTTGGCATAGGTATTCACCACATCGATTGGAATGAAGTGTTTTGATAGTCTTATCAAGTTATTTCTCTACTTCATTTCTAAATTCTTTAAACTTCTCAAAAGCTTCAGATTTGTGCTTCATTAATTACAAACCTCTATGAAATCCTTGGCAGAAATGGCAATACATGTTTGATTTATAATGGTTCAGCACTAACTCTTGCCTACGTCAACTTCTTCAAAGTTATCAACTTAGGGTTCCACTAAACTTAATCAATTAAAATAAAGGATTCCACAATTGAATCCTAACCCCAGTGTTTTTCAGGTTCACACTCAAACCTTTACAATAGCAGCAAGCTCATAATAATTTAAACTCTCAATTATAACTCAATGCCTAAGCATTAATCATACACCAATCCCATAATTACTAAACCTAACACTTAGGTTGGGAAATACAGCCCAAAAGAGTTTACAATTGCTAGTAATATAAAATTCCTAGTAAACTTACTTGTATTTAAAGATTAAAGCTCAAAGGAATGTTTTTTCTGCAAAACTAGCTGTTAGATTGAAAGATATGAAAGTTGTTTTTTTAAAAGAGTTGTTAGAAAGTGTTTTAAACACTTCTGGAAAGTCGCATACGGCTGTACCACATATTGTACGCCCTTACCAATTTAAAAATCATAAGACTAAAATAGGCAGGGAGCTAGGTACGATCGTACCATCCAATGGTACGCCCATACAACAAGCATTCTACTAATAAGCAAAAAGTTTTGAGAGCTACGTACGATCATACCACCCAATAGTATGCCCGTACCAAACAAATTTCTTGAGAGAACGGTATGGTCGTACCACTCATTGGTACACCCGTACTACACATAGCATAAATAGTTCAACTAGGTACAGTCAACCGTATGGCCATACCATACAATACATACAATTGGTACGCACGTACCAAAAATGGTATGCCCGCACCACACATACAAAATACATTTTAATTTGCAAATAACTTAAATTGAATAAGTAAACATACATACATCAAAATCAAGAGTCTAACAATCCATATCTAGAATAATCATCTATGAATGTAATAAAGTAGCTGTATCCACCTCTGGCATGTATAAACATAGGACCACATACATCTAAATGTATGAATTCTAGTACCCTTTTAGCTCTTTCACCTTTTCCTTTAAAAGATGATTTTATCATCTTGCCTAATAAACAAGATTCATATGTTTCATAAGATTCAAAGTTAAATGAACTTAAGTTGCCTAGTTTATGCAACTTGGACATGCAAGTGCTGTTTATATGCCCTAGATGATAGTGCTATAGAAAAAGTGGATTAAGAGTATCAACTTTGATTCTCTTAGTTTGAACATTGCAAATAAGGTATGTATTATTCAGTATAAATTCCATTCTCAACATTTGTAGAACAGTAAAACATACAATCTTTAAACATTAGATAACCATTGTTATTAATGGAAAAATTAAATCCTTGTTAAACAAGACAAGATACTAAAATAAGGTTCTTATTTAATCTTGGAACAAAATAAAAATTATTGAGTTCTAGTTTTAAATCAGAAGCTAAGTGTAAGATATAAGTTCCTACTTCTAATACAGTAACTCATGCTCCATTAGCAACCCTGATATCTGTATCATTCCTACCTAGCCTACTCCTACTGACCAGCCCCTGCAAATCATAATAAATGTGAGATGCACAACCAGTATTTAATACCCAACTCTTATTACTAGAAACAACATTAGAGTTAACCTCAATCACAAATGTACCTGAAGAAGAAGCATAGTTCTTCTTTACCAGCTCCAGGTACTCGTAGTTTCTCTGCAATGCCCATCCTTATTACAATAGAAGCAAATACCCTTGGGGGGGTTTCTCTGCAGCTTTCTTACCCATAACACCTTTGGTCTTTAGGGCTGGCTTCTTCCACTTCTTCTTGGCTGTGCCTTTCTTCTTGGCAGGCCTAGAAGAACTAACTACCAGTGCTGCTTTAGCACTCTTCTTATTAGCTTCCTGAGTGTACTTCAACAAATTAATAAGCTTAGTGATGGTAGTTTCTCCTTATTCATTGGATAGTCAAACATAAACTATACATAACTATTAGGTAGGGACTGCAGAATAAGGTCAATTACCAACTCTTGTTTTAGTCTAAAACCAAGACCCTCTAGCCTCTGTATATAGCCATGCATCTTAATGCTATGAAGGACTGCTAATGACCCCTCTGCCATCTTGCACCTAAAAAGTGCCTTTGAGAGCTCAAATCTCTCAGTCCTTGCTTTTTCCTCAAAAAGCATTTTGAGATAAGTAGCCATAGTACGAGAGTTCATAGTCTCGCATTGCTTCTGGAGATCATTCTCCATAGCTCCCAGCATAATGCTACTAGCCATCTCATCCTCTTGCTTAAACTTATTGTAAGCATCTCTGACTTCTTCAGAGGAGTTAGCTACAGGCATGCATGGATATGCTCGATCCAGTACATGGGCTATCTGTTTGCCTTTCAAAACTATTTTGATTTGGCGAATCCAGTCTATGTAGTTGGATTTATTTAGTTTATATTTGAGAATTCCATGGAGATCAACTTTTCTTGATATTTTAGAAAAATCTAGAGAAAAGGAAGAAATAATGTATCATTAAAAACATCATGAATTTTAAAAATTTAATAAGGTCTTTTATTAGTTTTATCTCTCACTATTTTATTACAAACTAATAGCCCTCAACTACTAATCAGGGAAGGTTACACATTGCCCTCCTTAGTGGGTCAGTATCCAATGACCATTAAGCCCAATCTTGAGTATGCTCAACACCTGGAACTTAATATCAATGGGTAGACATCTCCCATGTCAATCATATCTCTATATAACTACTGAATCATTGGATTATCAACTTATCTTGATACTTATGTTATCATGTACAACATAATTCCCCAAACCGGCCTATAAAACATTTTACCTTGGGTATGCCCAATAAATAAAACATTTTATTTAAATCCGATCCATTTTTTAAAACTTGGATATACCCCATGTAAAATAGCCTTGAGTATGCCTAACAACTTGAATGACAAGAAAATCTCCACCCTTATCTTAGAAAATGGAAGGCCTTAGATTTATATTCCTTTGAGGGATTTATTTTTTTTATGTCATTAAAAACATTTAAGGTGGGTATGTGCAATTGGTGCACCATGCATGGTCCTGGCTCATGCATGCTATGGCATACTCATGCAACTCATACATTCATCATTATAACAATTTATAATATAATGATTATGGACTTCTAATTCTATGGTCAAATGTAGGTTATGCATGATTTTACAAACCCCAAAAATTTGAAATAATAATAATCTATTACAAATTTTACCTTGGAGTTCCACTTTTGGTCACACCTTTATTCCTTTGCTCCTTTTGCCTCCTTTTTGTATCTTTTACATCCTATGTAATCTAATTACAAATTTCAATAGTAGAAACCCCAAGTTACATTTAGGAGGAGTAGATGAGAAGAGAAGTATAAAAAGATTTTAAGGAAAGGCAGGACTCGCAGGCCCTATTTACCAACATTTATAAAATGATGCATATGCTCAATCACATTGGGCTAAGTCCATAATCACCATCATGCCAATTATCCATCCATCCATTCAAAATAAATAATCTTCTCATAATGTTATTTTGATTTTCAAATTTTAAAATTCAAATAAATTTTGCTTTTAAAAATGGTTATTGGGCTTGCATTTGAAAAATATGGTTTAGATGTTTTGAATTCTAATTGAATAAATTATTTATTAAATTAAATAAGAATCCAACAGTAATATATTAATTATTTAATCACACTTTAAATATTAATATATCACTTAGAAAACAAAACAGAAGTAAAAAACAACAAGAATCCTTATCATGCTCAAATTGCTCCTTTTAAGAGTTTGAATTCAAATAAAATACTTGTTAATCTCCAAGATTAATAAAATTTCATTTTTAAAACTTTAATGTGTCTAAAACATTAAAATACATGAATTAATGAAGAACATGAGCAATTAATATTGGAAAAATCAAATACACTAAAATTAGATTTCCTATGTGAATATGAACATGATTTTCATAAAATCACATCCAAATTGAATCAAAATTCATTCAAAATCCTCCAACATCAATTTAACACAATAAATAATTGATTCATTACATTTCTAACAATTAAAAACGCAATAATAAAGCAAGAACATTAAGAATAACATAAAAAATCCATTCCAGTTTTCAATAAAAGCATACATAATATATGAATTTTTATCTCATAAAATTTCCACATATGTATCAAATTTTTTTTAACAAAAACCAATTTAATTCAATAAAAAATAAGTGGTTAAAATTTCAAATCAAAATGCAAACATTAACCCTTTCAAAACTGAAAAAAATACAAGCCATAATGAGTGAAAAATGATCTTATGTGTTCTATGCATAGATTGCAAACCAAATCACTCTGATACCGTTGTTGGTTTATGAAAAAATGTTTAGCAGTAGAACATGAAATTTAAAAGTTTTTAAATACACATTTTACAATGGATCTAGCAATTTTGTACATAGAAAACATCATATACAGAGAATATTATACAAAGGATATTGAAAAACTTACTTTAAGCCGATCTCCTTCTTTCTTTGTCCTTCTAAAAAGTTGTAGCAAACTTTTCAATCCCTAAGGATAGAGGATATTCAAAATATCCACATAAGTTAAGAAAATGATTAGTAATCAAATTACTTGTTTTGTTTAGAGACTAGTAAAACAAAACATAAAACAGAATGGATAAAGAAAGATGATTGAATTCGGTTTTCTTCTTGATGTTCTATCAAAATCAAGTTATTTTTCTTTTTCTTGAGCTTTGAAATACTTAGAAACTAGAAGGAGAAGAAAGGCAGCCAAATATATTTTCACCAAAACATAATAATATAACCTTAATTAAGTTTAGGTTATGTTAAGTCAAGTCATGTGCATGTCACATGCTTCTGGCATGTGATTTGCATGTGACTGACTTAAATTTCCTTCCAGAAGCACATGATAATCATGTGCACTTCCATTTAATTTATCATTCATGAATAAATTATGTGACATTCATGTTTTGACCACTAAGTCAATTAATTCCGTTAAAAACCTGTGTATAGCATGCATGTAAAACATGTCATCTTAAATCACTTGTATCTTGAGTTCTACTTATCAGATTTTAGTGATCTTGGTATCAAATCAAAGCTATTTTCATGATATTTATAATAAAAATGAAAATCTAGGTTATCTCACAACCATAAAACATTATTTTACCAATATCCATTCATGATTATCATTTCCTTACTTTTAATGCATGACCTTTTGGATTCTTGACATGTTGGCAACATATGAACATATTATCAAACTTCATTTAATAACATCATATGTAGATCATGAGTGGTGTCTAGTCATACATCATGACTACCCAAATGCCAAGAGGT
>CANYBF010059737.1:0-10416 GCA_948192965.1 Dalechampia spathulata
TCGTGAATGTTTTATATTTGCTCAAATATATTATGTCACATGCCATGTCACATGACACATGCACACACTACTATGCATGCCATGCATATACTGTATGCCATAACATACTATATTTCATATGCATATACGTATAACATTTTATATATCATGCCACAATACACAAGCACATTCTACTACACATGTCATGCATATGCCATGTCACGCATCACTTCACATGCCATGCATTTGGTATGTCATACACCTAATATGTCATACATATGCCATATATTACACCATCATACATATCATGCACATGATATGCCACACATACACCATGCATATGGTATGTAACTCATTATGCCATGTCATAACATATGCCATGTCATGCATTACTGCACATATCACGTATATAATATGCCATTCATCCCATATACGCATTCGCATACACTATACGCCTAACGTTAAAATAAATCAAGAACGTTAATGCATAACGTAATACGCTATTTGCCATAGTATGTGCTTACATATTAGGTTGCCATATCATGCATATGATATGCCATTCATACTCACATGACATGCATATGCCATGTTACTTTTATCGCTATATCACATGACATGCATATACCATGCCATCTAAATGCCATATAGCTTTATATGTCATTTGCGTGCAACCTTGCAACGCCTATTCATATGACGCGCTGTGTGCTTACAATTACGCTTGCATGCTTGCCTGCTTAGGACAATTAATTCCAACTAAAATGGTAAAATCGATTTTGGAAACTCATAGAATAGATCTCCACCACCCGAACCCAATCTCTGAAGGGTTTAACTCGCACTCATGCTATGGGTCGGTTGGACCAATCCGGAACCATCTGGTGGTGACTCCTTGTGACTCTTTCGAGTCCGTATCATTCCCTAAGGGAACCCCTTAGGAAGACTGCACTTTCGCTCCAAGTGCGATCCCCGGTCCGTGACTTTCGCAAGCCTCGCTCTGGGCCCCGGTAGAAACCGGCGCTCACAAGAAGGATAATAGCAATAAGGATGATGAAATCAAAGCTTAAGATAAGTTAATTTGGTGTTTTAAGGCCAAATATCATTTTAAGTGTATATGACTTAAGAGCTATGAATTAAATGATTAAATTTAAGTGTGATTAAATTAATTAACTTTTAATTAAGGTTAAAATGAAGTTCTTAATGATGAGTTAATAAATAGCGTATGGTATATGAACAAAATTGGATATAAGATAAGTATATTTGGTAAGTTAAGGCTTAATCTTCATTCAAAGTATTTAACAGATAAAAGTTAAGGAAAAATGGATTTTTTTAAGTTTGAATTAATGAAATAATAAAAGAATTAAAGTTAAATGAAAGTATCAATATGATTAAGAAGGTTAGCTTAAAGAATGAATTGTCACAATGGACTTAAGATATGAATTGCTAATGTTTAATGGATTCATATATAAGTAATCGGCCATATCAAGTTTGAGGATAGAAGGTAGTAGTTCTTTAAGTAAATTATGTGATTATAAGAAATCAAATGAAATTGTTAATTGATAGAATGATATAAGTCATTAAAGAATGCCATATCAAGTGTAATAGGACCTTAATTGAACTATTTGACTATGATTTATAAATGGACATAAATGGTCAATTATTTAAGCATATTAAGAGATATTAAGAAGATTTATAAGTTAATAAACAAATGAATGACATGATATGGTTCTAAATAAGATTTAAGTTAAGGATTAGAATAGAGATAACAGTGAACTATGGGTTATAGACACATGATTTATAGAATGTTTATACTTGTATGATTTCACTAGATATTTAATTAATAAGTTTAATGATGGATGATATATAATTTGGAATTTGATTAAGTGAATTATATAAGTTGATTAAATGATATAAGATTGTACTTAAGTGATTGCAAATAAATAGATTAAGGTAAATAGCATATGATATGATGATATTAATGGAAATGTTAAATAAATAAGTAATAAATAATCACATTAAGTGTTATTAGACATGTAATTAAGTTAAATGATAGAAAGATATTTAAGTAAAGATATTGTTTAGATTATTAACTGGTTTTAAGACAGTGTTGGTAAATGATTGGATTGAGCAAAAACATTATAATTCTTTGATAGTACAAATTCAGATTAATAATAACAGTGTTTAGTACAACAGTGAATTAAGTTAAATATTAAGATATAATACTAAGAAATTAACTCAGTTTCAGTATAGAATAAATAACTGATAATATCCACTATTTTCATATTCTGCTTTTGACAGTAATTGTATTTAATGAAATATAGATATGATTAGTAATTGGAATTTGGTTAAGTTATAATATTAAATCAGTAGTACTAAGATGATAACAGAATTTGAATTCAAATAGAAAATGATAGTCAAATGATTTATAAATGAGTTGTGATTTTAAACAAAAAAATTATTAAGATAAAGTACTACTGATTCTAATAACTGTTAAGTAATAGGTATTATAATATCACTATTAAACAAAAATTAATTATATGATCAAATTAAGAATAAAATAAGAATATAATCACATGAATATTATTGACTGGATTGAATAAAAGAAATGTTATATGATAATGTAAGGATTACTTTTAATGGTATTAGAATTACAGTAAGTAGATATTAAATATGTTACAATTGAATAAAGGATATTTAATTTAGATAAATGGAATAGTAATATAATTTCTAAAATAATAGCATAAGAAAACAAAACAAATATATGTGTGTTTAATTAACACAATAGTGTAAGAATAATAAATGATGAAATGGAATACATTAATAATGGATGAATATTGATTATGAAATAGGTAAATCAATGGATAAACCTCACAAATCATCCAAGGATATTAACAAAGGAAAGGACATACCATATTTATACTAGTTTGTTTGGAAGACCTCAATCATTTATTGATCAAAGAGGCAAATGTTTGGTAATGCAATAGTATTACATAATTAAATTAAGATATGTTATTATATTTATTAATCATGACATATCCACAATGCATAAATCATGAAACATGACATAACATTTCATGGTGAAATAAGGAGAAGAGAAAAGATTCGTTATGAGAAAAATGTTATATAAATTATACTGGGTAAATATTATAAATTCCTACAGGAATTAAATAAAAAGGGAATATGATATGCAAAGAATGAAAATTCAAGAGTTAAGTATTAAATGAGATTTGATTATGGTACCACTGATAAATAATAAATGAAAGACCCAGTAAATGCGTATATTTAAGAAATGAACAGAAATGAGGGAGAATGCATACTCATAAATATACATTATTCATATACATGATGATGATGATGATGATGACACTTGAAAATGGTTATGTTTGGCACGAATTTGGAAATTATTAATTGCGGGTGTGCTAGAGGTTAAACCTCAATAAATGCGTCGGATGATTATGGTTCCTCAAGCTCCTTTGATAATTTGCTTGAACGTATTAAATGGCTCGTTTTGAATTAGCTTGAGAAATATTAACAAAAATATGAAAATAAACAAGAAACTAAAGAATAGCCTTAAGGAAATGGTTTGTATTAAATGAAAGACAGAAGACTGTACTTAGATGACGAACAAAGCTCTAAGAAATAATGCTTGAACAGACAGAATTGAAATAGAAGAAGTTCTAGTATTTTTGTTGTATTGGTTGTTTTGTCTTGATTCCTCCTACCCCTCTGTTCCTCTTACTTTCCATTTTATATTTGGGAAAAACTGTTGAAGTAAATAACTGCTACCCACATAATTATAGTAACTGCTCACCTCTTCAATTTGTTGCCCATGTTCCATGTTCCAGTTGATCCATCATAATAATTTAACTGATTAACCAAGCTTTATAATTAATTAGCTAATTAATCATTTGAGCTTCCCATAATTAATAATTTAATTAATTATTCCAGCTTTCTACAATTAATTAGCTAATATATTAATTTTAATTCAACTCTTAATTAGCTAAATTAATCTTAGGCCCAACAACTACCCCCTGCATACGAATGGCTTTGACCCAAAAGAAGCCATTACGTATGAATTTTTAATCTTGAAATATCAGGCCCTACTCCTCTTTTCTTTGTTTTAGCACCATGAAACCATATAGGCCTAAAGTTCAGTTTAGTACCCTGGATGACTGGTTTTGGGCAATTGAAAATGAGAAAATAAAAGCATTAGAAGAAGAGGTCTAGAGACAAAACAGAGCATCCATGGGGCCCAGTACCTCAAACGCTACTTCCTTTCCTCAAACTCCACTTTTGCCATTTCAATCTCTCCAAACTCCCACCCCTTCTTCTTCTTCTCCAAAACACTATATTAATCTAAACCCATTTTCCTTACCATCGACAAACCCTTCAAAGCTCCACTGTGCCAACCAGTTCCCACCGTCTTTGAAGAGGCTCGTTGTGCCCACACCGACTGAGAAACCCACCACGCCTGCAACCCTCACCGGCTTAACTCCTCCGCTGTCACCAGCCTATCCGACTCATCCACCAACAGTGGCAGCCTTGTGTTTTGCAAGATAGCCCCACATAACCATCCAGTCAAACTCTCAGTACTCACACCAAACCATCAAGACCCACCCGTTCGACTTTACCGGCACCCCATGCTTTTCCAATATCAATGCCGAAACAGCTCAGAAATTTTTGCCTATCCTCGTCGAAGCTTGACTGTCACGTATCGTCTCACCCGTCAAAGACCATTTTTCCTCACAAGTGAAAATCTAACACCCGTTATTTACTGGCTGGATGAGGCTTTGGTTGAACACTCTCTCTATGAACTTTTAAGATTACCTAGCTGAAACGTAGTTGCTTTGCCCTCACCCATTTTAGTAAAAATTGAATTCCCTTCTAAATGATTTCAATGGCTTTTATTTTATAAGAATCAAGAATAATGTTCATTCCTTTGACACCTGCCTTTTTGTATTGGTTGATACTGAAAGATTAACGTTGGTTTCTTTGACAATTGTTTATTTTGGTCTTCGATGGTTTTGCATATCCTGTGTTTGGCTAAAGTAATCTACTAATTGTTTAATTGAATTGATTGGCCAGTACTGTGTTTTATTTGTTCTTAACTTTTCCATCCTTTTTCCCTTGTGATGTGTCCAACGCCCGAAACATCTTGTTTTCCTTGTTATTTGGCCATATTCTTTTTATTCTGACATTGACAAAGTAATTTATCCAAAGCTTACTTATCCTTTCTTAATTTTGATAATATGGTTTGATTAATTATGACAGTTCTAATCGATGACTTGTATGTTTGGTTTGCCAGATTATGTGCCATGGATTCATTTGACTACCAAATCAGATCTTATCTTGCCCATGCTTAGAAATGGGAACCAGAATATAAGTTTTTACCATGGCCTGATGCAGTTTTAGTTTCCTTTTACCAATCGACTACATATCTTTGTTCTGCTACTTGTGGTTTTTAAAAAGATTTTATGCTCGATCTCTTGTTACGTTCATATATTTCTGACGCAACTTTATTTTTCTTGACTTAAACAAGGTCTATTTATACTCCTCTTATATGCTTTCAACTTGTTGTTTTGATGACCTCTTTTATTGCACCTGTCTACCTTATATGAGTTAATAGTAAATGGACACAATGCTTGTTGATTTCTTGATGATCTTTGGGAGTCTCTATTCTGGGTGCTAGTGTATACTGCCTTAATTCTTACCCCAATGAAACAAATATCAACCAAAAACATCTTGCCTAACATGAACCCACACCAACTGTCTATGCGCACGATGAGGCATCAACTCATAAAATGTTAAGACCAACATTCTTAACAAAATTACCTAAAATATGCATTACTTTTAACACACCCTAGCATTAAAACAATATCAATCAGCAATAGGCCTAGTTAAATACATAAAGTCTTAAATTTGAAAAAACTCTTGGACCAAATGATATAAGAAAATACTTAAACAAAAATGATTAATATTAAACAAAAATGACTAAGTCATGCACACTGAACAAGAAAACACTCACCAGATCAACGAACATAATAAAAATAACAATAAATAAATAAATAATAAATTAAAAACAAAATAAATAAATAAATAACTACAATAATAAAACAAATCTAACTAATTCGTAAGGAAACATTTAAAGTGTAAATAAAAATTCAAATTTAAAACTTAGTTAAACATGAGACAAAAATTTCATATCTTTCACCAGATGCAAACAACATGAAACCTTTGACTGTATCAACTAAACTTTAAACATCAAATTATGTAGAATTAGGATAAACAAAACAAACACTCAACCTGTAAAATCTAAAGCTCCAATTAACTACCAAAGCTTAAATTAATCACATGCAAGGAATCTAAAACAAAGTAAATTGAAACATAAGTTCAAAATAAAACAAATTAATATGATAAGAAAAACAATAAAATCTAAATCAAAGCTAAACAAACCAAACAAACATAACAGTATACTCAGACTCCAACCGCTAAGGAATTCACATAAATTTGGCAAACTTTAAACATAAGTAAAATAAGCCCCTAGACTACATACCTCTGTATGCACAAACTCATTTGCACAATACCTTTAGATTGCACATTAGTTGCTTTGAAATATCTCATTCTCATTTATCTAAGCATCTTTCTTTTATTTTTCCTCAGCCATGGCATCCAATTCATCTCCTCAGCAACCTGTTACTTCACTGAATACTGAGCTACAGGTAATTCTTTCATTGTATGAAATTTAATGAGTGAGCCATCCCCTATATTACCAATCTCATATGTTGCAGGAATCTATGCGGTCTCTTTGAGTATTAAGATAAAACTTTCCTCCTGTCAATCTCACACAAGCCAGTCTCCTAGATGTATCTTTAAGCCTTCAATTTTTATTTATTTCTACAACCAATTTGGATTACTTAAACTAAACAAATTGCCAGACAGATGTTGAAGCACCGACTCCTTATTAACTTCCCATTGCCTGATCCTTCTCCTCCACCCAGCATTGTGTTCTTGTAAGTATCAAACTTACCACTATGTCCATATGCCCTATGTATTTCTACATCACCTCTTATATTTTCATTCTGGCCTTTCAGGACTGTGGAAGACTACTTGACCCCATCATACATAAGGGATGATCAAAAACTTACTGTCGGTCCTCTCCCATTCTCAGATCAGTTTAGTGTCCATGTTCCATTTAGCCTACCTCAACTAAACACCACCTTCTCCAAAATGCATTCTATCAAGAAACCTTGGCCTCAACCTAGCGATGAATGGCTTCAGTGGATTGCCTGGCTAAGGCCCCGTTATATACATGACTGGATTCGGATGGGCATCCTAGAGTTGGTAGAGCTATCTACTCAAGTTATTGAATTGGAAGAGGACTTGATCGAGACACTGCTCTACTTATGGAACCCAGACATCAATTCATTTTTACTCCTATTTGGCTATGTCTCCATAACACTCAAGGATGTATTTATGATCACTCGCCTCCCTATTTTAGAAGATGAATATTTTAGTCTCATCGATTCTTCCTCGTCAAATTTGCCAAGCATTACTGTTAAATCTATAAAGGATACTTCCTATTCCTCCATGATTAAGAATCGATCCTGTAGGAATAGGCCCCCCAGCATGGAAGAGCACACTTACTTCCTATAGGTTTTATTGTACAGGTACCATACTTTCTAACCCTTGATCTTTAATTCTTTTTGCTTACTACAACTTATCGACTTATATTTATCTGTAGGTACCTATTTTGCCTAAGCAATGGTAAACCTAGCATTGAATACCTAGATTTGGCTCATGCTTTAGCTGCTGGTGCTAACTTTGCCCTCGGTTCTATCTTTCTTGGAGCCTTATATCAGAATCTTCAAAAAAGCTCTTCCAACTCGGACGCCCTCTATTCCAGCTACGTCTAGTTTCTGCAACTTTGGGGTCATGCCTACTTCCCCAAGCTTAGTAGTTCCACTTCTTATATGATGGGTCCCATTGCTTCATGTTTAATTCGAAGAAGATGCAACATGACATCCTCCGAGATGTTCTCTTTCTTCTGTAGTTTAAGAACCCATACCTCAACATAATTGTCTATTTTTGGAAATGATCTTGTTGCTCCTTTCTGGCTTAGCACCTTTTCTAATGATATAGACACTTTCTTGGATATTAGCAAGAGGATTATTCTAGCTTATACCAGGAATCGAGTATTTTTTACGAGTGGCACCAATGCCTTTTCTCACCATCCATGCATATCCTATGCGGCCTTTTCTCTATATCTTCCCTGTCTATAGAGCAGATAGTTTGGTCTTGAGCAAGCCATTCCTACCATCAACCACAATAGTTTGACAGTAAATTTGGAGGTAAATAGAAACACTTTTAAAATTTAGCCAAGCAACTTCATCCCCTATAATGCTGTCTTTTCCCTATGGATGCCAAAGCTATATTTGCATTCGAGGATTAGTGGACTAAAGAAGTGCTACCTCTCTTTCAGTCTCTCAATCAACCATCAGGTACCCTTTTGTATTCCTTCAATTATTACTGCCTTCCAGCTATGTCTTCTCAATCTTATGAACTTGTCTTTGGTTTGCATTATAGGCCAAGGAAATCAGCATGCCTCTAGTTCAGCCACCTCTTCTCAGAAAAGGTAGAAGCTAACTTCTAAACCCCTGTCAATTCCCTCTAAATGTTCTAGCTGGATTACCTTACTTTCTAGGCCTAAGCTTAGAGATGATAGCAAAGATGATCCTATATACCTATCTGAGAGCATACCAAGTGAGGAGGAGTAGGAATCGAGTAGGGAGGAACTTCAAGAAGCTAATGGTAAAAACAACTCCCATATTCCTCTTATCTCATTTCATTACTAACTTTGCACTTCGACAGGGGGTACAAGTAACTTCAATGTTGTTGCTGGATTGACTCCTTTCTCCACCCTTGTTGATATTCCTATTCAACTATGAGGTAAGAATTCTCCTTTATACCCTCACTTCCCCCTCTAGTTCAAGCTTTTAATTCTATAACTATGTACAGATATGGATGACCTCTATTCTGGCTCAAAGCCCAATGAGAGTTCCTCTATTCCTATAGTAAGTTCCTTGCCCCCATTTGCACTTTTCCCCTATATTTTCACTTGACGCCTTTAGTGATAAATTTGATTTACATCCAAGACATTGCTGACATCTAGTCTTATTTGATGGTAGCTCCAATTGAAACCATAGACTTTGACTTCCTAGCAGAATCACCTCCTAAAGTTGTAGAAGCGAGCCTTGCTTCGAGTCAAGTAGATGTGGATGATGCTCGTGTCACACTTTTGATGACATTATCCTTAGACATTACTTTGCTGAGTGAAAACCAGCAACATGATTTATTTTCTGCTTTTACCTATTTTATTTCAGCTGTAGAGACTGTTGCTGCATGAGAACAACTGACTACTTTGAAGGCTAGAGCTGTAGAGCTCTTTCAGAAATAGGCTGAGTCCAATTGAGCATAGCAACACCTTTCCAGCAGATTGCAGTATTTCAAAACTCAGCATCAGAAATACAAGGATAATGTAGCAGACTGGAGAGAGCAAGCTGAGCAAATGGACTCTTCTGTAAAATAACTTGAAGAAACAGAGAGGCAAATAGAAGAACTACAAGCTTGAATCACTAATCTCAAATCTCGACAGCAGCATTTGATTACCACAAGTCTCGCTTCAAAGACCAGATGTGAGCACACCAGAAAACAAATCCTTTCTCTCCAAGAATTTCTACAGAGTCATGAAGCGATTATGACCACCCTTCATAAGGAACGAGATTAAGTCTGTGTTGATGTAGCCATAACCCGAACCAGTTGGAAGGAAATGAAGGACTAGTACAACACCAACTTTTAGAGATTTATTTAGTTGTCCTTTCCTTAATCTCATTATTCCTTTGTATGGATTTTAATCTTAAGAACTTATGAACTTTGCATGAACATGATTTAGTAATGTTACTCTACCCTTTTGTCGCACCCTAATTTTGGACCGGTCGGATTGATTGGGATGAATCGAGCCTATCTCCTCGTCGTTTTGCCTTCACGGGCATCTCGGTTTGTCCCAGTGCATTCCAGGATTCAAGTTAGGGTTGTCCTACGGGCATTTCTGACTTTTTGGGTACTTACCCGTACGGGTAAGTTTTGGAAGTGGTTCGGGTATGTTACTTACCCGAACGGGTAAGTAACTTACCCGTTTCGCCCCCTTAACTTACCCGATCGGGTAAGTTCCCTCAGATAGATTTTAACCCTAATTCGGCCATTTGGCACAGGGACCGGACTTTGGGACAAAAAAACCTAATCCCTAGGTAGCCGTCAGAGCTGTCAGACGTGATTTCATTCCCAAAAACCTAATTCCAATAATCCAAAACCTCTAGGATTAATCAATTGGCACTAAATCAATAGATTTAGGTTAATTTTAATAGGGAATTCTTGGACTTTGGATCG
>CANYBF010059879.1:0-11461 GCA_948192965.1 Dalechampia spathulata
CAAGAAAATTCAATCTGTCAGTACAGAATCAAACTACATACCAAAATAAGCATGTTTAATGAAGACAGTACCTCATTTTGACCTCGTTTCGGCCTCCGGTTTGATGAACCAAACAATTAATTAAGCAATTAATTGAAATAATTAATTTTAAGGCTAAAATTAAATAGATCTAAACAATTTATGACAGATCTAGAACCCCAAGTGCATGGAAAAGCTACTGGAGTCACTGGAAAATTCAAAACCGAAGCGGTTCAGGTTAAAACCAGGTTTTTCTGTGAAAATCGAGATCTATGTGCACTGCACATAGATCTATCTGCGCCACATATAGGGTATGTGTGGCGCACATAGATGTATATGTAGCGCACATAGTTTGAAAAACCAAAGCAAAACAGAAAATTTTTCAGCAGAAACCCTAGATCCGGCCCCGATCTAGGTAGATCGGACCCAAAACCAAGTTTTGGCTCATGGATTGGCATCCAAATCGTGCAAAATAATTTTAAAGTTAAAATTATTTAAAATCCGGCTTGATTTAGGGCAGATCCAGGACATTTAAGGTATGAGAAGGCCTTAAACATTACTGAAATAGCCAGATCGAGAAGAAAACTGGTAAAAACTGGGAGAAAAACGTGAGTTTCTTTGAAAATTGAGGCCTATATGCGCAGCATATAGGCCTATGTGCACCACACATGTGCTACATGTGGCGGACATAGGTCTATATGCTCAGCATATAGACCCAAAAATTACACAAAAATAGAAGAAAACGGGAAAAATTCGAAGAATTACCTCTAGGCAGTGGCTTTTTCTTCTGGATCTTCCTTCCTTCCAATGTTTAGGGAGCCTAACTAAGCCAAATTTGTCCCTAAATCCAAGTGATTTAATTAATTAGAGGCTTAATTAATTATGGAGTGATTTTGACAGAGTTTTAGGTTGTCTTTGAGGCAAATTCGGGATCCCCTTAGATGAACCCCGAGCTCTATATTTATAGAGCGATTTTTGGGCGTGGTAATTTTATAATTTTTGCCCGGATTTGAAAAAAATTAAACCTATGTGCGCCACATATAGGGCTATGTACGCAGCACATAGCCTATATATTGCGCACATAGGTCTATATGTGCAGCATATAGTTTGGAACCCATCACGTGGGGCCCACTATGGTCATTTCGGGACATGCGCCCTGAGTCTATAAGCGTTATTCGATGTGAGGAAAAACTTTGTAGAACAAATTTTTTCCAAATTCGGTCCCAAGAAGGCACCTGACCAAACGTCTTTACTATACAATATGCGTAGCCTATAGGGCTATGCGCTACGCATGTTGCATTTTCGACCTATGCGCTCCGCCTCGTATGGGTGGAACGGGATGTGTGCCATATGTCCAAGAAGGTACAAATGACATTTTGAGAAACTTTGTAGTTATAAGTTTTCTCAAATTCAGCCCCGAACATCGAGTTTTGCTTAATGGGCTCGTTTTGGGCCCAACAGGCCTTTAGGGCTAAAATGTGGCATTCGGGATGCCGTGGGTCGTGCCTTGCATAGGCATCAGTGAATATGTATTCTGTGTGTTCAGAACACTCAAATTTGGCAAAGTCGGGTGGTGGGCCCACCTGTGTACTATTCATGATGAATAGTACCCTGGTGGGCCCCACAGCATAAAAGGGCTAAAAGGTGGCAAATAGCATATCAAGCGCTTTGCCTCAAGTAAGGTAGCAGGTATGATGTGTTCTGTGCGTACATAATGCATCAAAGTGAACTATAGTGGGAAGTGGGCCCCACTAGTGTTTGGCGGGCCCCACAGTGTGGTGAGTCTAGAAATGTGGCATTCGGGATGCCACGGGGTGTGCCTCGCATAAGGCAACAGTAGAATGTATTCTGTAAGTACAGAATACACAGAATAGGCCAATGGGGGAAGCGAGCCCCGCCTGTGTACTATTCATAGTGAATAGTGATCTAGGCTCAGAATGTAATACTTTGCATTCTGTGTATCCTACCATGCGTAGGCATGCGTGAAATGTATTCTGTAAGTACATAATACACAGAATAGGCCAATGGAGGCTGCGGGCTCCACTAATGCCCTAAGTGGGCCCCACAGCGTTGTGGGCTCGGAATATAACATTTGCGATACCAAGCGCTGTGCCTTGCGTAAGGCAATTAAAAAATGTATTCTGTAAGTACAAAATACACATAATAGGCTAATAGGGGCAGTGGGCCTCACTGATTCCCTAGGTGGGCCCCACAGCGTAGTGGGCTTGGAATATGGCATTTGTGATGCTAAGCGCTGTGCCTTACGTAAGGCAACTGGAAAATGTATTCTGTAAGTATAGAATACACATAATAGGTTATCAGGGGCAGCGGCCCAATTATTGCCTAGTGGGCCCCACCTGTGCATTATTCATGATGAATAATGCCCAAGGCCAAAAATGCTATATTTTGCATTTCAAGTGGTTTGCCTTGCGTAGGCAACAGTGAAGGGTGTTCTGCAGGTACAGAATATTTAGAATAGAGAAATGAGGGTGGTGGGCCCTGCCAGGCGCCATGGTGGGCCCCACCAGCTCTGATGTATTCTGTACACCAGAATACCCAAGGGAAGCCTACAGAGGCCTATATGCATAATCGGGGTCGATACGGGGACTAAGATCGAGCCGAATCAACAGAAGCCCGAAATTGCACAATGGTGAAAAGTCAAGGTCAACACATATTTAATTATTTTACATTGATATTAGATATGCGATGTATTTATGTAATTTAAGATATTATTATTTACAACTGTACCATCATTATATAGATGTATGCGCATTAAAGTCATACATCATATACCATTAGCATGATATTTTAGAGGAATAAGGAAGGCATAATTATATATATATATATAAGATGATACAAGGGAGGCACTAGTATATTTATATAAATTAATAATTGATAAGATTTATGAGGTAGGTTGAGTTCAGTTCCCTCCTCCAAGGTAGGTTGAGTTCAGTTCCCTCCTCCAAGGTAGGTTGAGTTTGGTTCCCTACCAACTATTCATAATATGATGATATGATTGTTCCTGAGATAGGTTGAGTTTAGTTCCCTTCTCAATGAGCCATGTGACAAGTTATTAACCATGAGATAGGTTGAGTTTGGATTCCTCATTAATAAGTCAATGGATATATATGAATATAAATATAATGAGATGAAATAAAGAAGGAAATGCATAACATTTGCATTCAATACTTCATACAACATGTCATTGTTGTCCTACTAAGATGAAATGATAGAGGAAAGTGGAATGTAATGCATTTGCAATCATTAGCAAGTTCCTTATCAAACTATTATCTCATGATTAGAAATGATGAAATGGTAGAGGTAGAGAGAATGCCACACATAATCTCTATTATTGTTATGTTCAGTATATAAGTGTCATATTTTGAGATATACAAGTAATAACCATATGGAATTACACCAGGTTTCATGTGATAAACTTGTAGAATCTCAAAAGCTTGATGACGATAATATGAGGATAAAATGGAGGATGTACGAGCATAGAAAATCCATCAATAAAGCCCTTCTCATTGAAAATTTCAAGGAAGTCATAAGCTAGATAGCTTATTGTCCAAAATTTTTTATCTTAGGAGATGGAAGAATGTTTATTTCCATCTGGTCTAATAATTTACCTCTACCAGCTACTAAAGATCCAAGGTTCAAAATGGGATGATAACAAGCAATGGATCTATGCTCTAAATTAAAAGAAAAAGATTTGAGTCAGAATTTCCAAGCTAAAATGTTTGAGCTTTAGAAAAGGATAATTGAGAAAAATGAGTGGTAGCTTAAAATACAAAGGCAAAGATTGGAGGTGGAAGAGGATGGAGAATCATATGAGATGGACATCCAAGCTGCCACCCTAGAAGCATGAGATGTTGGTGACCACGTATCATGAATCATATAAAGATAAGAGGGAAACTTATCTCCATCAAAAGAAATGGCTCCTCCAAGTTGTCTGATTGTAATAATAGTAACATTACTTTTTTACTTTAACATATGAGTGCATGTACTAGTTGGATTATAATTCATAGACACCAGTTATGTTTCTTTTTTCATCTATTTATCTGTATTATTTAGATTCTTAATGAAAGTAAGGAATCTAATACCTACTTTCGATCACAAATCTGAAAAGAGTCTTAAAATATGCACCACCCATTATCGATTATTTCAAAATTATTAGATGCTTTTTGAGCTAACAAATAGTACCAAAGACACCAGTACTCTGTATTATAAATATCCTTTAACTATTGAGTTTGGGAAGGATAAATTTATGTTTAGAAAAGTCTTTCTACATACTTTAAGTGTGAAGAATGTTTTTAATAAAATTTTTAGTCTTTCAATCTTTTAGTTGTGTTTATATGTCATCTACTATTGAAAATTTTGTTAATAAGTTGTGTTTATTAGATCTCACAAATATTTGTATTATTAAAAGTTTAAAATAAGAACTAATAAAAGTAAGGAGATTTGTGTGTAAAGAACATATTTGTGAATCACAAGTAATATTGTGATTATGGAGAAGTATAAAGAACTCTAACCTTTATCAATCATATCATTTAATTTTAAGATCATATTCTCAACTCCCATATACCTTAACGTGTTGTTGCTAAATGGTATGGATTTGAAAGGAGTGCTCATAGTAAGTCCCCAGAACGAGTGAAGAGAGGGCAGTTGAGGCATAGAAGAACCTTCAACTTTTTAATGTAGTTATCAATGATAAGCAAAAAATAGTGTGAAGCTTTTATTACGGAAGCTTAGTAGACCCAGTCTACTTTAAGGTATATGTTTATATTTATGTTTATATGTATGTTATGTGTTTATCTGTAAGTACTTAAAGTGTGTGGATTAACATATTATGATATAATAAATGGTTGTGATTGTTATGTGTAAATTATGTATTTGATGTCTGATAATTGTTCTAATCCTGATTGTTTTCATTTAGATCATCGATGTAGGTAAGGATCTAGTAATAGGATTATTAAATTTTATTATTGATCATATTAATTCTTTAAGTGCAATTGTAGAGTCATTGAACCAAAACATAGGTCACCTTTTTAAGCACTTAGAAGAATTGATTTTAAGACAAAACAAATTTGAAGAATATTTTCTTAAAAATATAGCACCATTAGGTTTTGTAGCTAATTCCCATTATTCTAATGAGTACAATAAACTAAAGAAACTAGGAAATCAAGAAAATAATATGAACATTAATTTTCATATCCTTTAAATTATTATTTCAAAAGCAAAAATTCTAGCTATTCCTAAGTAGTTCTTAGATTATGCCTTCATTAAGAGCAGACTCACATTGATGGTATCAGAGCCTTTGGACTAAATAGGATTATAATAATTATGATATGTTTTAAAATTAAAAGTAAAGAAATCATTTTAGACAATAGAAAAGTTTGTAAAGACTTTTTTGAACTTTTTTCCATAAATAAATAGAAAATAAAAATAAAAAATAAAAATATTTGGTAGGAAAAAGAAAAAGAGGTTTGCAGAGAAATATGAAGTATGACGCACGATTTTGAATAAAGATAAATGACATGATGGAGGAAAGATTGGTGGACCATATTAAATTGGGAATTTGTTTAAAAATCATATCATTTAGGAAATTTGTTTTTAGAATCACATTATTCATTTCTTTGATCTCATATTTAATTGGTTTCATTAAATCCATGAATCCATTAATGGGTGCATTTCTAATCCAATTTTTCATTATTGTTGATAAAAACTATTTCATTCCTATTTTTAATATAATTTTTACACTCTTTGATTCTCAACATATTAATTGCCTAAACATTTAATAAGAAGTAAAGATTTAATGTTTAGTTTAATAATAACTTAGTCAAACTGTTGGGTTTGGCACTTCACAATATTATTTCACTTTATTACTTAATAAGTAAATTCCTAAAAAATATTAACAATTTTATTAAAAAGGTAATATTTTAGAAGTTAAATGATTAAATTTTTTACATATAAATTTTATTCATTTGATAATAATTTAATAATTAAAATTATATTTTGTTAAATTAAATTTTAAATGCAATCGACGCTTTTATGTTTTTAAAAATTTTAGTTAAAAATTTTAAAATTTTCATAATTAATTTTTAAAGTTAAATATTAAAATTAATTTTTCATAAGCATTGAATAAATTTATGATTATTTATTATGTGAAATAGGTGAAGAAGTTTAGTGATCTCTATAAAATTAAACTAATGTTGATATGATGTTGATGTGAAGAATATTTTTTTCAAGTTACAACATAAGTAAAATTTCATCAAAATCTCTTTACGTGACTCATTATAAAACAAATTGAAGTTTGGTGATAAAAAAGAAGAAAAAATTGAAATTTGATAACCATTTTGAAAAAAAGGGTAAATTTTGGTAACCTACATGATCGGTTGTTGATATCGTCAAATTAATTCTTTACTACCCATATGCAGGAATTATAATTTTATAGCAGTGGAAGTAAGGGTCGATCCCATAGAAATGGTTCAAGCCCTTAATTCTTTGCGTTGGAAATAAATAAAAGGGATTTGGAAAGTAATTAAGCAAACGAAGAAACTAGTTTAGCAAGATAAGATAAAGGAAATTTAATAATGGGAAATTCTCGCAACCGAAAGCCTCAAGTATTCATCAACCAACTATGATCATCGATTCATTCGTAGTCCAATGACAACATGGCACTAAGCCGGTTATAGTTTACCGAGAAAGTCTCACACACCCCAATCCTTCCTTAGTTTGTAAGATGTCATGAATAAGCTCTATGAAATACTTCTAATTCTAGGACAAACATGGTGGAATAAGATTCTCATAAGTCTTCCTAAAATTGCATTAGGAATTAGAAGGACTTTACTCTAATTAACAGTCGTGACCCAACATCCCTCATGTTCAAATTAGATCCTTTAACTTACAAGAAATACTACCCAATCCGTAGTAAAAGATAGCACCTTGGTTACCACTTCAGCGAGTCAAGTGACTTTTTGTATCAAGTAACTCACTTAGCAATATGTGGAACTTAAAGTCATGCAACAGGTCTTATTTATATGCACTGAGAAAAATAATGGTTCTACAATGTTTAGAGTTAAAAATAATAGTGCTTTTGCCATTGGAATTAAGATCGTTTAGACCTCACATAGTCATTAATGAATAAACTTGAATTGCTTCCAATTGGGATAAGAAAAGCGCCTAGCCATGCATCATTAGCGAATGAAAACAAAAATATATGAAAAGTAAATAAAGACTTGAATTAAATAAAAGGTAAACAAAATAATTAATTGTTTTTAAGGAAAATTGAATTCTAATCTCTAATCTAAAACCGAACCACTTCTCCATAGGAATACGTTCTTATTTATAGGAGGAAAATAAAATGAATAAACTAATAAAAATAAAAAGATAAATATTATGTCTAATCTTCGATTACAAGAGTTTAAATCCTTCCCAAACTTTTCTACGTTTAGCTTCTAAAAATAGAACACATCATGTCGTTTTGGTCCAGCTTACACCCACAAGCCTTATCCCAAGGCTTTAATCCAAATCTGCTGTAAAATCTCCCATTTAAGCACGTTTCTTCAAAACTCCCTATTTTGACCTGAAAAATATAAAATATAGACAAGTCAACTATTCTAACAACTTTACTACGCTATAATGAGCTGTTTATGGGCATAAAACAAGGAGTTTTGACGCTTGATCACTACACTTTAGTATCTCATTAATGAAAATTAATTTCAAACTAACCAATTTAAGACTTTTGAGATTATGATATGAGATAAGTTTGTAAAGATTGGAGAAATTAATAAGTCATATGTATTAAGTAGAGATGTGATAAACTTAAATGCAATGAATCATGAAGTAAGAATTTGTATATTTTACATTTATATATAGGTACAAAGTAAGAATATCAAAGGT
The DNA here is from genome assembly GCA_948192965.1 of Dalechampia spathulata. Classification (NCBI taxonomy): domain Eukaryota; kingdom Viridiplantae; phylum Streptophyta; class Magnoliopsida; order Malpighiales; family Euphorbiaceae; genus Dalechampia; species Dalechampia spathulata. Next base: position 7,921 of record CANYBF010059879.1, read on the forward strand.
CAATCAAACTAAATTATGGTATAATAATTAAGAAATCTTAAAGATTTGATAAACAAAAGGACATAAATAATATCAAGGGTTAAGTAAAAGTATATAATGAAGATAAAAGTTTAATTTTGAATGCATATTTTTATTTTATTAAAATAAAAAGCCAAAAGCCAAAAGTTTCCAAAAGCCAAAATTTCATATATTTTAATACCACTTCTTCAAATTTGCATACAACGGTTGAGGATAAAAAATATATTTTTTAATTTATTTGATAATGATTGATAAGGACCCAAACTTTGCATAACATTTAAATTGTTGATAGCAAATGAATATTTCTTGATCAACATTAATACTTGGTCACATAAATCTTTAAAATATAAACATGCATTAGATTTTTCTATATAACATTCATAAAATACTATTCATACATTACAAAAATATAATGAAAATGAATTAAGGTAAATCAAACTTTCTTTATACTTTACCTTCTCATCAATAATAATCAATTCCAAAATAATCAATTTAAGATTATTTTTAATATTAAGAGATTCCTACATTTGACATATTCACACTCTAATACTTTAATCCTCTTTATTGATAGTAAGATTTAAAAGTAAAGAATATGTCATATGTATTAAGTAAATACTTGTCACGCCCGCACACACATAGCTTGGACATTTCATAATTGCATTACATGATCTGTGAATATTGATGAGTAGAGATTGTTATTTTGGTATTGCTAAATGCTTGATTATCTAAATTGGTGAGTTTTTATACTTTAAGCATTAATTTATGATGAAGTGTTATTACTAATTAAGCTGATTAGTGAAAGTGTGATATTTGATTATAATTAGATGCAATTAGTTTAGTTAATGTTTTGGGCGAATTAAATAAATAAGATATAATGTTATCTTATTTAAATTGTTAAGTATTTTAATTATTTTAATTAAATAAGTTTATGTTTAATTATTTTAGTAAATTTTATCATTATTATTATTATTATTATTGTATTAAGTAAGTAAGTTACTTAATTAATTATGAGATCTGTTTGTTAAAAAGGGGATTTGATAGAGTAATTAATTATTTAATTAATTATGTTATAATATTAATATTATAGTAATTGAATTTGGTAAAGATTATTATTTAGTAACGTATATATATATTTATACGCTTGATAGTAATTATATATTGTGATAAGTTCTAATTGTATTAGATATTTATATTTATATAGTTTTATATATTATAACATATTAATTCGGTTAGTGGACCTTTATATTATATAGTATTTAATTAAAGAAATCATAATTGAATGGTGTGTATTAGAGTGGCATTTTTGTAAATAGGTATATTTTAATATTATCTATAAGTGGTGTTAGGACTTTCGGCAGATGGTGGAAGTGTAGTGTCTTGGTTAATTATATAAGTTTATGCTTAATTATTTATTAAATATTATCATTTTATTATTATTATTATAAGTACTAATTAAGTAAGTTAATTATTTTATTATTTTATTTTATTTATTTTTATTACGTATTAATTAAGTAAGTTATGTATGCAATTATTAAATTTGTATTTAAAGGAATTAAAAGGAATATTTAAATTTTTTTATTATTAATTTTATGTTATTAACTTATGTTTATATAATTATAGATTGTTTTAATTAATTGAATATTAATTGACTTGTGGTTTTAAAGTTAGTATAGAATTATCATTATGGTATTAATTAGCTTTATTATTATAAGTTATATACACTTATATTTATAAGATTATATATATATTATAGTATACTAGTTGCTAGTGGACCTTTAGTTACTTTAGTTTATTCATTAATCTAGTCAAGTCATTAATCTAGTCAAGTGGGGTTAGATTTTGTTTATTTATTTTGCTATGGGGGACATTGCGGCAGAAGTTAGGAAGTGGGTGTCTAGGTTCAGGTGATTAGAATTTGGATCTTAGTGGGGTGAAAGGAACGGTTTAAAGGAGAGAGAGGTAAGAAGCTTCATGGAATTGTCCCTTGTTGCTTTCTTTTATTTTTTCCCTTCTTCTTCGGCTACTGCCTTACTTGCTGTCCAGTTCTTGTTTCTCCTTTTTGCATTGTCTTATGTTAAGCACCACCATGTTGCTTGCATAATCGAGTAGTATATAGTTAGGTGTGGCTTTTGGTTAAAAGAGTTTGCGATTCTTTTCTTTCAACTTTTAAGAGGAGAGAGTGTTACTGTTATTCCTTTGTGTTAGGTATGCTTTGGTGATTTTTCTTTCCGTCGGTAGTGCAAGAAAGTTTCTGCTGGGTTCTTGTAGTCGTGGTTAAGCGATTCGAGGGTTGATGTTAGAGGGGGGGTCATCGTGCGGCATTATAGGGTTGAGCACGGAGGATTAAGCTGATGAGCTTCGCTAGAACTCTTCCCATGTTTATGTGTAGGGTTTTTTGGGGAATCGTGAGTTGTTAGTTCCCCTTTTGGTGATTTTTACTGCTTGTATCGGTTGAGTAATTGACCGAGGCCTGCATGCATTTTAAACTTTAATCTTGGTTGATCTTATGTTACTGTTTTGGGTTCATTAGGGGATCAAGGTTTAGTTCATTCCTTCTCAAGGTAGGAGTCTATGTTTGTGTTGTTTCTTTAAACTGAGCTGCCTGTAAACTCTGGTTCGCATTACTCTTCTTCATTTTCTTGTGTCATGCATGTCAAGTTGGTTATTTTCTTCTTGAACGGTAGCATGCTGAAATGAAACTCTTCTTCTTCCTTTCTTCTTATTTCTTTTGAGTTGCGCCTTGCATGTTTGATCTGTCTTGGTTGTGTAGAGAGTGTTTTGACAATTTAAATGGAGGTTGATGCTAATGCTTTCAGTATTTCTATGATAAGGTCGGTCCTGTTTGGAGGACGGGTTGTGTAATAGTTGGGTAGCGTTTTGTGAGGATATTAAATTACGGGTTTGAGTCGCTGTGGCATTCGTCTGATTTGAATTCGTTGTACACATTACCTTAAGTCTTGAATCTTGCATTGAATTGTGGTTAGTTACGTCTTGCATGTCCTTATTTTGAATGAAGTTGTGGTAGACTTCGGCAGAAACTTCTTGGAGAAGTGCTGATGGTTTTTATTGAGGTGAAGGTTAATGTTTTGACGACTATTTTGGCAGGGTTTGTCATAGAATGAAAGACAAGTTTGTGCATTATTAGGTGACAAGGTTATGTATTGCAAGAATCTATATATAATGACCTTGTTGTTGGCGTAGTCACGCGGGTTTTTGTGAAATTGAAATGCAAGTTTTGTTGGTTTCTTGTGCTAATCGCGTATGTGTTTAGTTATAATTATCACAGGGAATGAATTTTGGTATATAAGCTTTCTAATATTTATTTGGTTATATAGTAATTAACCTTTAATATATAATATATCCTATATATATTGGAAATATTACTTAATGATCGAGCGTAAAAGTGTCATGTTTTATGCCCACAAAGCACCTATTTTAGCATTATTTATTTATTAGAACAGTTGACTTGTGTATATTTCGTATTTTGCAGGTCAAAAACGGTGAGTTTTGGAAAACGTGCTTA
>CANYBF010059888.1:0-65456 GCA_948192965.1 Dalechampia spathulata
AAGATAATTTTCAATCGATGGTTGAAAATTATGTTAAAATGCATGAGAACTCGATAGAAACATAAATAGCTTGCACTTTGAGTAATATCCAAAAGCACCTGATAAACATAGGTAAGGATGTGAAAAGTTATGATATGCCTACAAAAAAAAAGACATTAGCTTAACCAAGTGGAGTACTAGCTTAGCCAAATAGAGATCAATAATAGAGATATTGTAGAGAAGATAGCAGTGCAAACACTACAAGAAGACATTGATATAGGGTTAAAGCTTAATTTAGAAAAAATATGCATATACGATGATAATGAATAGACTAAACTCAAGACGTACTAAGATATTTTTTATAGATAGACCAGGAGGTACAAGGAAGACTTTCTTATATGGAGCATTATTGGCTAATATAATATCAAAAGGAAATATAGCTTTAGCAACAATAACTTCAGGTGTAGTAGCATAAATAATGTTAGGAGGAAGGATAACACACTCTAGATTCAACATTTCATTCAATCCAACAAAAGTAAGATTATGTGATATATCAAAGCATAGTGACTTAGCAATATTGTTACGCAAAGCCAATATGATCATGTGGGATGAAGCACCAATGACCAAGAAATATGTGATGGAGATAATTGATAGAATGCTTAGAGATATAATGAACAATAATGATCCATTTGATTGAAAAGTTATGGTATTTAGAGGTGACTTTATATAGGTATTACCAATGGTCCCTAAAGGAACAATGTAAGAAACAGTTAATGCAAATATGGTAATATCATATCTTTGGAATAAAATGAAAGTGCTCAAATTGATAAATAATACGCGAGCTAGATTAGATGTAATATTTAGTGATTTCTTTCAAAGAGTGGTAGATTACAAAAGGTCTACAACTCATAATGGAAACATAATTATATCAGATGAAATGGTGGTACAAAATGATGGAAAAGATTCATGCGAGAATGCATTGATATAAAATGTATTTCTTGATTTTTTGAGAGCTCGATATCATCAGAATACATGGAAAATTGTACAATATTAACAACAAAGAATGAATATGTGGATAAAATTAATCAGATGATAATAGATATGTTTCCGCGAGAGACTCAAGTATACCTTAGATATGACCATGTAGTTGATGATGTCAACACTAATTATTAAAAAGAATTTATGAATAGCTTGCAATTGAATGGAATCCCATCACATAGACTACCATTGAAATTGACTTACCCAATAATACTTTTAAGGAATTTTAATGCATCAAATGGATTGTGCAATGGAACTCGAATGATATGCAGAAGATTTAGAAAAAATGTCATACATGCTGAAATAACAGTTGGACAACATGTTAATAGACAAAGTTACTATTAAGAATACCACTTAATCTACCAGAACATGAAAAAATATTCGTTCCAATTTAAAAGAAAGCAATTTCCAGTACGATTGTATTTTACAATGATTATAAACAATACATAGAGATAAATAATACCAAATGTAGAGTATACTTGTCAAAAGATATTTTTCCACATGAACAATTATATGTTAATTATATGTTGCATTATTAAGAACGATTTCAAGCTCAACAATAAAGATATTAATAAAAAAGGATATTTAAAAAAAAGGAATCGACATATATAAAAAATGTAGTTTATAAAAAGGTTTTGCTATCAAATAGATAAATAAATATTTATTTTCATTTTTTTGAATGAATGAATGAAAATATTATATAAACAATATTTTAAATAAGTATATAATATTTAAATGTCAAATATTAATTTAAAATTATAAAAAATATTACTATGATAAAAAATTTGAAAAAAATGAAATATAAAATTATTACTAAATGACGGGTCAAAAAAATCGTACTAACATGCAGCGTACGTTATGAAACTCTAGTAGTATTAAGGATGAATAGTTAGTTGTTTTAATAATCAAATTAAATCAAATTTTTTAATATATAAAATTTAATTAAATCAAAATCTTTAAATTGAATCACTGTAAATTTTAATTTTATCAGTTTAGTTTAATTTCTTATTTTTAAATATAAAATTTTAATTTTTTAAATTAATATGAAATAAATATTTTTTAAATTTAAAATTTTTAAACTAAATCTAATTGAATTTATTAATTTGATTTAATTTTTAAATTCAAACTGTAATATTATCAACTTAAATAGTATAATATAAATATCTATATTTTTATTAACGTAAACAAATTTGATATTAATATTTATATAATTAAATATATTTGATGTAATATATTTTTAAATTAACATATATTTATTAATTATTAGTACAATTATTATTATTATTATTATTATTATCATTATCATAGACGAAGTCAATTATAAAGGGATAATTATGAAGATGAAAATTAGATAATTTTTGTATGCAGCCTTCTATGATAACAATATGCATACAGCCTTCAGATATTTGAAGGAAAAGAAATATACCAAAAAAGGATCGAAGTTTCTAGGTATTCTGCAGCCAACTCCCAGGCTTAAACCCTAGCCGATACCATTAATCAGCACGACGATTTTCTTCAATTGTTTTTTGTTTTGAAATAATGGTATCGACGAATCTTAAATCGGAGACGGTGAAGCTCATGGACAGAAGGACCGCGGTGGAAACTGAAATGAATGCTATAATCGATAACCTTTGCGGACCTGGCGGTCCCGGACTCTCTGGCAATCTTATTGATTTTGAGGTAGAAGTTTGTTTTTTTTCTTATTGTCACTTTTTTGTAAATTGTTGTTTTTGGTAATTTTTCACTCGTATTTGATCTTTAGCCTCTTTTTTCTAGGGTTTTCCACGTCAAGATATTGACATTCCTGCCGTAAGAGCACAACGCAATCGTCTTGCTGGTAATAAATTTATTATCTATATATTTTAATGATGGATCTTGTTGACAAGCACATATTTGCTTTGTTAATTTAAGTAGGAATCCTTACGGTTAAGGTGCTTAATTCAACTGCAGTAAACAGGATACATGTTATTCTGAGTGCTAGAAGGTTCACTGGTTACTTGTGATGAATACAATGCATTTGTTCACATCCTACTGTATGTAAACCGAGATTGAAGGAAAGTTGTTAGTAGGCATTGACAGTGCATATTTAAAGGGGTTTAGAGATTAGCTAGCTGCACTCTGATCGAGAGCAGTGTGGTATATGACCGGTGTTAATTTTTGTTCATCAAGTTTAGTTTATGGTCTGCCGCTGTTATTACCAGTTATCTTTTCTTTTAAAAGTAGAAAGATATTATTTCCGAAAGACACTTTCATTTTTTATTTTTACTTTTTTTCTGGGTCCTGATTTGCAGTGTTGCGGAATGATCACAAAGAGATAACTGAGAAAATAAATGAGTATATACAAGTTCTGCATTCAGCAAGGCTTTCTTCTAGATCCCCAGCTCCCAAAGATTCAGGTAGATGATGATGCATTATATGAATGATAGTGAACAATGCTTATCTGCTGATATAAACTGGTGATAACTGATTTGAATTTGAAGCTGCTACTGGTGATTTATTATCAGTTCCAAAATTTCTTTGCCGACGTGAATTTATCATTATCTGATAAAAAGAACTTGCTTACTTCTGAATTTGATGTTTCACCAATATCAATAACCTATTGGCAAATTCATGGAACTTGTGACAGCGACTGCAATGCTGATTCATTCTTCTGGTGACTATCATTTAACTCAATGCAGACAATAATTATCCCATAATGAATGTTTCCTTTAGTTTAAATAGTGTTATTGCTATAGTGGAGTTCCACAAGAGAACTACCTTAATGTGGTTTTATGCTAGTTTGTTAAATTGCTTGTTAATATATTTATGAAAAAACAGGTATCTGAATAAAAAGTTGGCTTTCTGTATAAACTGAGTGCATTGGCCTTTTTCTAAAGAAGTTTTTTTTGCCTAAAGTATTTATTTGAGGTCTGGATGATGACTACAGTCTGCTGGAACTGTAAACTCTATTGACTTTTTTTTATTTATATGTTTGCTAGATTTTGATAGCTCGTCAAAGATTGCAAACTCATCAGTTGATGATTCTGTTGTATCTGCATCTTCACACATTGATGTTCCAAGTGAATCTTCCAGTTCCATGGATATGGATGATATAGTCAGCATACCCTTTGCACTGGTTGAGGAAATAGCCGATGCATCCCCTACAGCAGAGGATGGTTTACAGCTTGGAGATCAGATTGTTAAGTTTGGTAGTGTTGAATATCAGCTTGGCAATAATCTTCTGCAGAGGCTTGCTACGGAGGCTCAGATAAATCAAGGTCGTCCAGTATCTGTAGTAGTTTTGAGGCAAGGTGCTCCAATCAGCTTAACAGTGACACCTAGGGTATGGCAAGGCAGGGGTCTCCTTGGGTATGTTGGTCATTTTCTTGTTCTGCGCACATTTGACCCATAAACAATTTTATTCATGCCTTTCTTGAGGACTTTAGTCTCCTTTTCAAACTACCCTCGCAACTCCTCAATAAAGTATAGTTGGAGGATTTTTGGAATGAATTATTGCTGCATAATAAATGAAGCGGCTTTTCTGAAATTATATATTATCATTTCATAGCATAACAAGTAGGTGTAGTTGGTTGTTTCAAGGCTTTGACTTCCTAACTTGAAATCTCTACCCGAGAAATCTTTTTTCCTTCTCATTTTGAGAGAGAGAATAGTATTTTCACTCACATGCAGTGTGATTCTCTGGTTAGACTCTTACTGAACTAGCACGTGTCAGTCTTTAGAGCATCAACGGTTTGACATGAATCTATAGCAGAATGTTTGATCCTTTGCAAAAATTTATGTTTTTTTACAGAGTAAACAGAATCCAACCAAGCGCGCCCATGTGTTTGGTTTTGCTTATCGTAGCTAAGATACAGTCTTTGCACGCACGTGTAAAGATGCATCAACTTCCTGTTGTCTGTATATATTGCTACCTGCAACTGCTCATTTATGTTGTTGCTGATTACTGACTGTTTTGTTGGATACTTGCAGATGCAGTTTCCGGGTTTTGTAACTGGTTGCCTGGAGCGAGGTTGTGTTGGGATAAGGCTTGTTGGCAGTAAAAATTCTGTATTTCTAGTTTAATTTTTGTTTATTTGCTTGCACTCAAGTATTTGGTGTTTCAGAGACGATGAAGTTAGCCTCCAGTTTGTTTATTACAGAAGGTAACTGATAGTCCCCAACTTTCCATACTGAAATGAGCAGAGCAGCATGTTTGGATGCCTTGAGCTTCTCTGAATTTAATGAAAGTTTCCTGCAAGAGTCGTGCATCCTTGCGCATTTCTATAGAAAGAAGAGATCCCGAACTTTTAATCTTGTTTATTGAGATTCTTATTTGCCGTATATTGAATTGCTGATCTCGATAAACTACCCATTACATTCTCTCTTTTTGAAGCAAAATTCTCCATCTAAATTGACATTGTTTCTCTAATGCAGGTAGTACATCCAGATAAGTCGTCTACTGATAGTCGACAAAGTAACTAGTTCATGAAATTTAATCAGTCGTTGAAACTTGAAATGGTCTTAGAAAGTCTTCCACACTGGAAATCATGATGAATGGTAAATTTAGCATAAATTCATAACCAGATACATGCACACTGACACGTGTCAAATCCTTTTAAATGTTAAAATCCATATAGATAGGGTATGGTAAGGCAAGATTATGATACAAGTTGTTAAAATATGAAAATCTTTAAAGTTCCTTGTATTATAGTATCTTATAATCATTAAATTAATATTAAACATAGGATGTTTCTCAACTGTATGAGGAAGCCGGTGACAGTTTAATGGAGGAAATTTCGTCCATCATTTTTTTCCCAATATAATATAATTATTTAATGAAACGATCAAAAAGTGTGGCAGTAAAGACTAAAACGCACCGCTAAAAGACCGGCCATCGAAGTGATCGCACTCATTTTCTCACCATTTTTTCCATTTTCTCGGGAAAAAGTAAAAAAGAAAAAAAAGGGAATGATAGGAAGGAAAGAAGCAGTGAAAACTGTAAAAATTCCATGAGGAATTTGTTGTCAGCTTTTGTTTATAAACCATGTGGAGTAAGGCACTGTCTGAAACGACACAGTTTTGTAAACCAAAATCCTCCTTCCTTTTTTACTTCTTCCCTATCTCATTTTTAACAACGTAGGATGGAATCTTTATGTTTCGAGGCTGAAAACCCTCTCTCTCTCCCTCTTCCCATGTCTTTCTCTCTCTGCTTAATTCATTATTTTTTCGTGTAAAATGAAAAGTTCTGCTTCTCCGTTTTTGATTTCTTGAGTTGTTTATTCGAGCTCAGAGTTTCTGGTCAAAGAAAGTTCAAAATTTCACTGCATTTTCATTTTTGTGGATTCTTCTCCAATGGGTTCTCAAGGTACTGGAAAGAGGTTTTATGAGTTGGGTTTCGCAATTTGAGTAATTAATAGGCGTATTACCTGCTTATATTTGAAAAGCCAAGATCTGTATTGGGGTAGCTTCAAAATCATGGTTGCTAAATGTGGTTTACTAGAAATGGGGATTGCCCATATGTTTTCTTGGATAGTAAAGCTTTGGTGCTGATTTGAAACCCAAGAATTAGCAGCAAAACAATGGCCGTCTTAAGGGCCTATCTTGGTGGGTTTGTGGTGGTTCGTTTAATTTTATAAGAGATTTGAACAATTTGGAAGTTGGTAACTTGGCGAAGGCGGTAAATTTTTTGTTTTTGTGTGAACAAGTTGAAGATCTCTTGAAAAATCGAGGTTAAAACTTGAAAGTGTTAAACAATGTCAGGAGGTCCAAGAGTGAGATCAATGAATGTAGCTGATTCTGAAACCAGGCCGGTGTTGGTACCTAATGGGAACAACAAGGCGGGGTCACTCAGTGCAAGGAAACCTTCTTCCAAACAGTCCAGAAAGGTTGAAACATCACCTAAGGCAGGTGAAGAGGAAAAGGATAAAGCGCCCACTGTCAGTGCTCCATCTCATAAGTCACATCCTGTTAGCGCATCTTCTGTACTTCGTCGGCATGAGCAGTTACTGCATTCAAACTTATCATTAAATGCGTCGTGCTCATCTGATGCTTCGACGGATTCATTCCACAGCCGAGCATCCACCGGTAGACTGACACGGTCATATAGTTTGGGGACTAGGAGGATGCGATATGCTTCAAAGTCAACAGGTGCTGTTGTTGATGGGGCCCTAGAATCTCCGCCGCCGTCTGGCGGTTCACAGCTCAAGAAGAGCTGTGCCTGGGTCACACCAAATACTGGTCCGTTCTTCTTCTTCTTCTTCTTTTTGACTCATGACGTATTTTTTTCTATTATCATATAGAACCATGATGTCTGACAGGATCAGTGATATCCTTTACTTGCTGTAGCATCGCTTTTAGTATGCCTTTTTGGCGATGCTTATAATCATCCTTGAAGATTTAAACTAACATCATTATTGGGCAATAGAACTTGAAGATTTACTTGAGGTGCTATTGTGCGTGCTTGTTGAGGTCCACAGTCCCTGAAATCTAGTTTTGGACATGGTTAACTGGATCGGAGAAGTTGTATGGACACAGTAGATGGTTTTACTAGGTTGTTCTGTATTTGATGATTTTGTTTCTTCACGAATCCTTGACCGACCTGCATAAGGTTTTGTGCAAAATTATCATAAGCAACATGAGAAATGATAGTTTACAATGGAGAGGCTGTGCAATTACTTGGTTCATCGTTTCAAAAGGTTGTCCTCATTTTGTTAACCCTTGTGCTGTATTTGTGAAGAATTGAGCAAAACCTCATTTAGTGTAACATAAATCTTTTGTTTCTACAGAACAAATGCACATCAGTGCATAGAAGGACAACTGTAATCAGATGAATTCAGCTATCTGATTTCTAAAGTCTGTTAAATGTGATTTGTGAGTCTTTAACAATTCAATACGACAAGAGATCCCATAGCAATTTATCATTTTACTTCTCACCGTTTTGGTGCATTTTGTTGGTCCCTTGCATCTTGATAATAGTCATCAAGGTTTAGATTCTAGCTATCAAATTAGCACAACTCTTTTTCTAATTATTTTGCAATCCTTATTCTATCGTCTTTCCTGCCCCTCATGATGTCCTTTATGTCATTCACTGCTCTTTTTCTGGTTGGTGCAAGAATGGGATGTACAAAATCTTAGTGGTATGAATTCAATGTGTAGCATTGAAACCTTGAAGAAACATAATGTCTTGATATAGTGAACATGGAATGCGGTAATATATCATGCTTTAGAAACTGTAGACTTAAATATTTAAATTTCATATTGAAGGGCTTACATATATTCTACATTTGGAAAGCATTTAATGGGCTCAGATATTCTACAGTTCAAGCTTAGAATATGCCAACTTCTGCTTCTGATGGATATTTTTTTTCAAAATCAGATCCGTGTTATATTGCTTTCCATGATGAAGAATGGGGTGTTCCAGAACATGACGACAAGTATGTGCTATCATCAGCTATTGTTTACGTTGAAAGTGTTCTCTGACATGATTATCTGTTCTGATTGTTATGTGCTTTACGTTGTCTGCATGCAGGAAATTGTTTGAGCTTCTTGTTCTGTCAAGTGCTTTGTCAGAACTTACTTGGCCTGCCATTCTAAGCAAAAGACACATCTTTAGGTAGTTACTCTATTGATCATGCTTTCTTTTGTTCACTAGCTCATATAGAAAGGATCATGGAACTGTTTCCTTGTAACGTTTCCCCTCTCAGAGGAGATGAAGGAGTTGTTTTCTAGATACTGGTCATTTCTCTATGTATTCTTCATTTACTAGTTATTTTGTGCAGGGAAGTTTTTGCAGATTTTGATCCAGTTGCTATGTCAAAATTTGACGAGAAAAAGACAACAGCACCTGGAAGTACAGCAAGCTCCTTGTTATCGGAAGTCAAACTGCGTGCTATCATAGAGAATGCATACCAAATATCAAGGGTAGACGATCTTCTTTCCTTTTTCCAACTGTATGTTATCCTTGGAAGTTGCATCAAGTTAAGCCAAATGCTAGTCTTCTAAGTTTGTTTCTTTGGCAAGTGGAATTTGTTTATTTGTTCTATCTATCAATCTCATTTATCAATCTCATTTATCAATACCTTATTGGACTGATGCATTCATAGTTGGGGCTTTCGGATATTCCTTTTTATGTTTGTCCTCCAGACGTTTGAACAACTCATGATGTGTGTGCCTAATGATCATTTGATCAGGCGGGTTCGGTGAAAAGTTGTTGAATGGTGGTCCTGACCAATAGAGGACAAACCTATTCTATGACAACCATACACTACTTGACCTTGATATATTTATGTATCCTGGGAGTTTAACCTCATACAACCTAATCATTTATTTTTTTAAAATGCCAACTTGGCTGATAATATTGTTTTATCAATCGTGTATTTGATTTGCCACTAAAAATTGTTATTGAACAGAGTGCGATGATTGTGGATTCCACACATGCTATGGATGTCGTTTCAACTAATTTTTTACAGGTTGTATTGATTCCAGGTGGTAGAGGAATTTGGGTCATTTGACAAATACATATGGAGCTTCGTGAATTACAAGCCTATAGTAGGCAGATATCGGTATCCGCGGCAGGTGCCTGTTAAAACTCCGAAAGCAGACGTAATAAGTAAAGACCTAGTGAGAAGAGGATTCCGCGGCGTGGGACCAACGGTCATATACTCTTTCATGCAAGTAGCAGGGTTAACCAATGATCATCTCATCAGTTGTTTCAGATATCAGGAGTGCGTAAATGCAGCTGAAGGGAAAGAAGAAAATGGCGTGAAGGTTGAAAGTAAAATTAGCAAGGAGGATATTGTGGAATCCAAAATATCCATAGCTATGGATGCATTGAATTTCTCCTCAGAATGATGTTTAGGTTCAGTGATTAGTCCTAGTCTATATCCCTAGTAACTACTAATTCACCGAGTGAAATGTTTGTGTATAAAATTTCGTGAATTTGTATTAAAAGCATCATGAATTCCTCAGTTGCTAGATTTTGTAGATTACTGAAAGTGAAGTGCAAGTGATGATTGTGCTGTTGACGCACTCTTTTGTACAGTGCAAGTGAGTGAGAAGAAAACAACCTACAATCCATCTTCAAAGCCAAAACGTGGCTTCAGAAATCATCATTGATTCATGCCAGCTAAACCAGCTTTAAAATGCTGACCCGTCTGTTTTTCCTCCGAATTGATTGGGGAGCATAGCTTGCTTGTTCCTGTCCCCCGTTTACAACATGTTTTGTTAGTTTTAATTTTGGACGATGATTGATGGATATCCTGTCTGCTCTCATTTTCTTCGTTTCCCTTCCCCCTTGCATTCAATGGCTTTGATCGTTTTATCATGAAATTGTACGGCATGTAGCAGAGCTCATTTTTCACAGTAAAAATGGTTAGAAAGCGTTATCATGAAGATCTTGTGTAATGATACATTTGATATTAATGGAGTAACGCATAGCATACCAAACATTAGCAAGTGAAAGCTGATTTCCTGAAAACAAAAGCGTTAAAAAGTAAAATGACAAATCAAGGCTAGGCCAAATTGTGTGAATAAATGCATCAATTGATCAATCAATTGGTGGTGGGTGGATGTGTGGTAGTGCCTTGTCCAATGCAAGGCACTGCCCCCACTTCCTCCTGCAGGCAGCTCCAGCGGTTGCTTGGTTTTCAGCACGCTTTATTGCAAAAATCAAGTAGGAGTATATTCTGACAGTTGTATAGCATCAAAAGTAAATGATGATAAATGAAGCAATGAAAGTTGTTTTTTTTCCTGATTCAACATCTTTTTTTATCGGAGAACTTGATGATTTATTTCCAACAATACTGACAAGTGCCTGGAAATCGATTCACACAATGGAGAGGTCACTACTTCTGCGGAGGATAGGCAAAGGAAACAAGAAAATGGTTGAAAACAAGGGGGAAACAAGCCAAAAAAAAAAAAGCATAACCGATACCTATTAATTGAATAATAATCGACAGCTACCTGAGACATGGAGGAGGGTATTTGGAAGCAGATGGAGCGGTTCCGATGGTTGAGTGACCAATGGCAATGTATAACAGTTACAACGGAAGCACTCGGTGACTTTGCATATTGAACATATATCCTGGATTAAATTTAATCGACTTGCGACATGCAGCTCAGATCCAATTGATTATGAAGAAAGCAAACCTAAAATAATCGATCCTGTACTCAATGAGATCACTCTCAACGATGTATTTAATAGATGATCCACGTCAATTAAGTTGAGAGCAACGCACCTCGTGGGCGGTAACCACCATGGGAGGAGGGAGTTCTGCCGCCGTTCTCTCCGTCGTTCAGCTCCCTGCACCGCTAACCTTGGGCCACCCACATACTTCTGTCTCCTAACTGACTGGGCCAAGCCTGAGATGCAGCAGCCCACATGAGGAATACATTAAGCCCAAGTTGAAGCAGTCCACGTGGCATATTCTAGAAATTAGATTTTGTAAACAAATATACTTCATTAAAAACAGAATTAGAACTGTTTCTATAAAATATCAACCAACCACTGTTCCCACGTGGTTTGCATGGTCCACGCGAATCCTACCTGATGAAGACTTTCCGTCTCAGCTCTCACCAAATTACTTGCTTTCCCCCTGCTTTTGGAGTTAGGTCCGTTCTTACTGTTGTCTTTTTTTTCCGCTTAATTTGTTCAGTGTGTTGACTAATTCAGGTATAAATTACATTGGATTTATGCTTTTGCTATCTGGGTTTACTTGTCTTATGCAATTTTTCATGCAGAGTCTTATGGGTCACTGTATTACGTCTCTTTGCTCACTGACCTGCCCTCTTGACATATTTCAATCACGAATGTTGCTGCTGAGGTTGTGAGCTTGCCTATGTGTATGATCTTGCAGCTTTCCAACCGCTTTATGCAATCGGAAGATCATTTGGTAACCTCTCTCTCCTTTCTCTTTCTCTGTAAGGCAGATGCTGTGATGTAAGATGATAATGGATGGTGCAGAAATCAAGAGTTTGTGGCCAGAAAGGATTTTGGATTTGAGTGTTCTTTTAGATCAGTATACACGCTTGTGAAGGGCAAGTGGGAACAGAATTTAATAAAATCTTATTTCAAGTTACACGCTTTTAGTAGATTTCTTTTGAATTTATTCTCAAATATGGTTTCACGCTAACCTAATCACGTTCAAGGCTAAATCCTATCGTTTTGGACTCGTATTCTAACAAAACCTTTGATAGTTTTCTTGGTTGTGGTCATCCTTCTTTCCAACGAATGGAAAGCATCTTGCCGGCGCAGTTGAATTTAATCGAGATTAGAAAAGAAGTGACATGCTCACAGACATGTTTCCATGCACGATTCTGTGCAATCTTGTATGATAATCCGATTGTTTACTGTCAACCTTTTCAGGAAAATGTATTTGACTGTGATGTTATGGCTTTCAGTGATAGATTTCTGAGGGAAGAATGGATAAGGAAGCGGTGGAGACTTTTAACTCGGTAGAAACTTGCAACTCAATATCATTACGGGAGAGAATCTCCAACTGGAAGACTCGGGCTTTCGAAGCATACAAAAGAAAGCCAATCTCACACTGGATTCTTCTACTCTCAAGCAGCGCAGCAATGCTCATAGCATTTCCGGCCTCGAGCATCCTGTCGCGTGTTTATTATGCCAACGGGGGTACCAGCAAGTGGATTATTTCATGGGTGGCAGTTGCTGGGTGGCCTTTAACTGCTTTGGTTTTGTTTCCAACTTACTTCTTTTGTAAAACTTCTCCCACTCCCCTGAACCTAAAGCTTGCTCTCGCTTATGTTACGCTGGGTTTCCTGACCGCTGCTGACAACTTGATGTATGCATATGCGTACGCCTACCTCCCAGCATCAACTTCTGCACTTGTCGCTTCATCATCCCTGGTGTTCTCTGCTCTATGTGGGTATTTCATAGTCAACAACAAATTGAATGCTTCAATGATAAATGCTATTGTGATTATTACTGCCGGAATGGTCATAATTGCATTAGATTCAGATTCTGATAGATATGACAATGTAAGCGACCGCCAGTATATTATGGGTTACATATGGGACATCTTGGGGTCTGCTGTTCATGGTCTTATATTTGCCCTTTCAGAATTGGTTTTCATCAAGTTACTGGGGAGAAGGTCCATCCATGTCGTACTAGAGCAGCAGGTTATGGTTTCTCTGTTTGGATTCATATTCACCACCATCGGGGTCATTGTCAATAAAGATTTTCAAGGAATGAAATCAGAGGCAAAAGCATTCAAAGGCGGCGAAAATGCTTACATTCAAGTTCTGGTGTGGGGAGCGATCACTTTCCAGTTAGGGGTATTGGGGGGCACGGCAGTGCTTTACTTGGCTTCCACAGTGCTGGCTGGTGTCTTGAATGCTGTAAGGGTACCTCTCACAAGTATTGCTGCTGTTATTACATTGCATGATCCCATGAGCGGTTTCAAAATACTCTCATTGATCATAACTTTCTGGGGCTGCATTTCTTACATCTATGGCAGTTCCTATTCAACTAAAGTTTCCTCATTATAGCTTGGTGAAGGTTTTGTTCTACTCCTATGGTTTCTGCTGATATAAAGATCTTTTGGGTGATCTACTCTGTCATCTGCTCCGGCATATGGCTGGAATTATTCAGTTACAAGCATATTTATGCGGCAAATGTTCGTCATTTCTATTCATGAGAACTTTACCTTCTCATACAAGTATTGCTGCTGTTCTTCTCGTATATATATATATATATATAAACACGATTTCATTTGAAACATCCTTCCAAGAATTTAGGAAAGTGATGTGCGAGTCAAAGAAAGGGGGAAAAGGGTTTGATCAAAATGATTAAAGCTTTTTGACGTTGTTTGATATGTCAATTCTGCATTGTATTTTAATTCGTTTGAGTATAATAATTACCATTCGTAAATGCTGTTTATTAGTTTTTTAGTTTTTACATTTGTATTTATTAAAATGACGTATTATTATCAATTGTGGTACTTCAAACATTACATTTCATTTTTAATTTTGATTTTATTAAATATATAATAATAACTTTTTGGTTTAATAAAATTTCTTATAATGTCAGACAAAGAAAAACCATATGATCACGAATAATTTTAAAAAATTTAATACTAATAAGATACCTCTTTTTTTTTTTTTTGAAAAATTCACTTCGTAAGTACTAAAAATTAAATATATCTGAATTGTATTATTAACACTGTTATAAAAAAACTAATGGTTACATTCTTACATGAAGATCTTTTTATAATAACATTTGTTTTAAATTAAAATTTATAAACAATATAATTTGTATAAATAAATTAATCGTCAACTCAATTTATCATGTCATTTAACTAATAAATAATCTTAGTTGACAATTTAATTAACGAACAGGATGTACCTATTAACTTACTATTTTAATTTTTTTTTTTTTGACTCATTTAGTTTATTTATGTATTTGATCAGTTAAACTAATTATTTTTCACTCTATCTACAAACCTAATTCCGGCAATGACATTTTTGCCGTGTAGTTGCACTCGTTCACCATAGCAACCACTCTTGATGGATAATGACTTAAAGAACAGAAAACCCAAAATATGTTGAACCTGAAGGCAGGAGAATATGCCATTACCTATTCTGCCAGATACCTGGATTCGAAACTGCAGAGATTCTATTTAGATAAGTAAAAGAAAGGAATAACGAGAACAATCTAAAGGAAAAGGAACAAAAGAAGCAAATTTATATTAGTGTATTAATCGACACAATACATATATTTTTACATTTCAGCGCATGTAAATGATACATTTCTGACATTTTCTGGTGGAGGGTGATCTTTGTATGTTAGTCGCATCTGATTTTAACCAGATATGTCATTCTAGGCTAAAATTACATTTGAAACTCGAACTGCATATTTTGTGCCTTACCCGTAATCAAGACTCTTTCTCCAGTTTATGGAAGCAACCCGCATGGAAAATAGAATAACGTGAAAGTGTTGATTTACCATAGCCTAAAACTCAGATTCGTGTGAAACTTGTGTTACAAGTTTGTACCTGATGGGTGGAGGTTCATGGCTCACAAATTCAAAGTGGAATTCTCAAGTTTGGTTTCAACTTTGAGAGGCATACGTTTGAACCTGCAATCAGGACAGAAACCAAAGAGGAAGATTAGATACTTGGAAAAAAATTAGTATACTGCCGTTAAAAAGTAGTAGAAACTATAATAACACTTTTCAATCATTGACAGCTAGAGTAAGATACTTAGTTATCGTTTTTTAATAGCTACTGACAGCTACTAAAGCTCCAATTTGAAGCTTTAAAAGAGATGTTCACCTAATCCATAGTTAATTAAAAATGAAATATGAATGTAAAACATTCATAAAATTAGTTGGATGCCCATATTGGTAATTAACTACCTTATCAACCTTCAACTAATTATAAATTACCAATACTTAACATTAATTAGCTACTAATAGTAGTTAAGAGCTACCAGTGACCAAAAAATTTGAAGAATTCTGTGCTCAAAGAGAAATGGTGTGCCATGTGGAGGCATTCTGATTTAATTTGACACCACTTAAGTCAAAATTAAGACTTGGTTGAGTCGAGAGTGCAAAAAATCAGTATTAAGACTTGCTCGTGTTGGGAAAGCAAAAAATGGAAGAGTGTACCTAACTTAACGAAGAAGAAGGATTCAAGACAATCTACGTAGCTCAAAGTCATGAGTAAAGGGAAAATCCATGTAATCAACTCAATAACCTTGCAGTTAAAGATTATTAAGCATGTCTTATTCAAGCATTTCCGAAGCAATCTACCTCGGCAAAATTATCTTCTGAAGAATGAGCTGGCACTGTGCAATTCCCACCATGAGCACCATCATATTGAAGGACCCTAAGTTTCCCTTCCTACAGTCAATAGAAAGAATTAAGCATTTGAAGAAAATAGATGAATAAATAAGGTGACTGTTCTCAGGGAAAAAATGCATACCTTCGTTCCATAAACAAGACCTCCCCCAGCAAAAGGATGAAAGCAAGCTACATTAACTTCATCCTCTGCGCTAGGAAGAACTCTTACAAGTTCCATATCTGAAACTCTATAAACCTGATTAATAGAAACAGAAGACTGGTGAATGAAGCTTGATATGGGAGATGCAAAAAGGCATTCTCGTTCATTCGTGGCATGTGTACTTTTATTTGGATCTTTCGTTTTGGATGGGAAGGCTCGGAATTGCTTTGTCAAATAGCAAAATACATTATATACAAATGGGTACAAAAATGAACTTTTACCTCCAGAACTGTGTAAATAGGAGATGTTGTTTCCCCATCAATAACTATACTTTTGAGAAGGGATCCATGCCGTCGACCATAAGCCAGTAATATATGCTCAGAAGTTGGCGAGAACTGCACATATAACATCAACGATAATAAAAAATACAAAATGAGATGGACAATAATAAGCAAAGCATACGCAAAACCTTGCATTCATATAAGCAAAACTAATGGTGCTAAAGGAATTGAATGAACGTAGACAAAGATTTGAACACTTAGAAGTACAGCAGAAATATTATTATTTGGCAGAAATCAGAATCTTAATCAGCAGAGTCCTCCAGATTACAGCATCTAAACCATTACGTGCAACACTACAGAAAAGTTTTTTTGCGACAAGCTCAGCTAAATACGCTAGAATTTAATACTAGAAATAGAAGCAACAGCATGTCTTTCCTTACTAGTTAATGCTGAAGAGCCAGTTAAGTTAAAAGGAAAATCGCATCTATTAGCCAATCATTCAAAATTAGGCTACTCTTTTGTATCGTCAGGCAGAATATATGAAAACAATTAACCAGAGGCTAGAAAAATATTGCACAATGTTGTGAGAGATTCATGGTAAATCATCACAGATTATGACAAGCAATTTTTTTAACTGAATGCCAGAGAGTTGATATCAGAAAACAGTGTCTTGTCATGGCATACATGTTAAAAAAAGATGCAAATTACTTCTGTCTAAAGTCACTCACCTGGATTGAAGTCAAGCAGTGGGCAGCTCTAATTGCTCGTGACACAAGTACTGCACCAAAGCTGAATAGCAATAACAAAATCATCAGGAACATAATCTTATCTTTCAGGCTGAAGAATAATAAGAGGATGAACATCTGATAAGAGTTGGATTGAAATTTACGTTGCCTCCTCCAGTGAATATATACGAAGCTCATACATAACTTGGTGGGCTGAGATTGGATGCCGAGTAGGTGAAGTTGCCACCCCAGAGTCCTGTTGAGCTAGTGTCTGTAATCCAGGCTCAGCCTCCACATTAGGAAGCATGCAAGCAACACAAGCAGCTAAATATCTTCCACAAGGAGAAAAATGCGCGCCCATTTCACTGCAAACACAATTGCATTCCAGAGCTGACAGGGCGAAATAACAAAGGGGAGTCCAAAATAGTAACTTGGAAAAAAATATATATAATAGACATTGATACTAAGGTTTAAGTCTTAAAAACAAATATTTGAATATATGCATAATGCAAGTACAAGAATGTTAACATGTAACAAGAGAACAGCCTGACTATGTTGGAGCATGTCACTATATCAAGTAGTATTACCAAAAAGCAGGCTTTGCATGACCAAGAATCTACAAAGGAAATCACTTTACTCTACTTACCTACATAGGACAGCATGAGGTATGGTTAAACGGCACTTTTCAGCATTAAGTGGGGCACAAGGATGTTCTATATCATGCGGCCACACCCTAAGCTTTACTGTACAAGGTAACTCAGCAGCAGCAGCAGCAAGTGATGCGGCAATTTCAGACTGGATTCTGTTATATAAAGGTTGAGTATCAATGTTATCATGTTGCATATTGATGGGAGCCATAGTCTCCTCAGAAAAGTGGAAGCGTGAAACATTATGCTGCAATCCAGATCTCCCAGCAACCCCTGAGAAACTAGTGCTGAGAGGCATTGCTAAACTAGCCATTGCAGCCTCTATATTTTGACTAGATAAATAGGACGTCGAGGAGGAACCAGGATGTTGGACTGGATATTCGTGACTACCAACAGTAAGAGGAAGTGTTGATGAAACACCAGCTTGACTTTGACCCATTAACCATCCTTGTAAAAAGCGTAGTTCCCACCAAGTTGGATCTCTAGAAGGTAAGAACTGATGAACTTGCCCAAACTCTGTATAGTGTGGCCTAGATGAAATATTTCCAGGCACTCCACCCACTGAACTATTACCAGCAGCAGAAGTTTCCGGATCAGTATAATTTCCTTGCAAGTTCCTCCCAGCAGGCTGCATTTCATCAGTCTCCATAGCATCCACTGTGGTATCAGAGACACTCCCCACTCCAGGAGGGAAACGATTACTTGCTGTCCCTTCGGTAGCAGGATGTGAACGTGACACAACTGCAGGAAATGTCTCAATGTGAGAAACTGTAGTATCATACTTGTCTCCTGCATTTGCATCTGGTTGCAACAGCCTTGAACCAGAAAACTCGCTGTGCATTATACTTGAACTGGAATGTCTACTACCACTCATTCTACTATCATCCATGGAGGCTGAAGGCACAAATAAGAGAGGCAAGGACATAAGAGGCACTTCGGCAGCCGAACTACCACGATCGCTGGACTGAACACTTGCTACAACTACAGCAGGAGGAGGATATCTTAGATAACCTGGAGATGTTGCTCGTGTCATGGAGGAATCTGAAGAGTCAAGATCATTGACCTGCATATCAGTCCAATAATGTAATCCACACGACAGAATGAGTATCTAATCAATTAAATACCCATTGAATTGTTTACCTCAGCAGTCAAGAGAAATGGTGCGGCATGTGGGTGAAAATGCACTGCTCGAAGAGAACGTCTCGTCTTTAAGACAATGACTGGTGAGGAAGCCTCCGCTCTCTTATTGTAATGCCAAATGTACAACTGAGACATGATATCAAACATTAATCACACACCAAAACTATGATGATCTTTCACATAGCCCCATTTTGTCACTATGGAAAAGAGATTTTCCAGTTTTTCTTTTTCCTTTTTCCAACAGCTCTTAGAAGATGTTGGAGAAAACAAGTACACTGAATGTTTTACAAATTCCAGAAAAAACATAGAACATAAACAATTAAATCAAAAGGTTCAGAAAGTGTTTATTTAACCTCAAACAACAATCACATAAATATTGATTGGGGAAATAATAAGAAAAATGCAAAAAGATTAACTATAAGGTGCTTCAATACCTTGTGACCTGATGCAACTGCCAGCAGTTCTCCTTCAGCGTGAAAAGCAATAGAAGCTATAGGACGATCTATCAAGGAAAACAAATCCCGTAAGATCAGGTTCACCAGATATCATGCACACTTCAGCGATAAATACAGGGAGAAAAATTACATAGGGTAACTAAAACATGATTCAGAATTGAAATTACAGAAATCACGTGATCCTATACACTCTGATGTGTTTGCATCCCATAAGCGAACCTCAAAATCCAAACTTCCACTTGCAAGAATTTCAGGATGCAATGGGTGGAACCTCACCTGTAAGGTAAGCAAATCAACATGGAAGAAATAACAATAAAAGACTGAGTTATGAACAAGAAAAGTAAAAATTTGACATGGAAAGCAAGTATGAAATTCTAAACAATGGAAGTAAAAATAAATGGGAGGAACAGTAGAAATTAAGTGAAAGGAAGATAAGATTCAATCAATCAATAAGTTAGACATTGACTACCCTATTAAAGAAGTTACGGTAGCAAAGATTTACAGCCAATTTTGAATAGCAAAGGTTGGTTGGCAGCATACGGCAACGGTAGAATATGCAGGCATCCAGAGAAAGGACATAACTACCATTCACTATAGTTTTCAGAGGGTTAGCTTATAATGTCTGATCCATCAGATCGCATTTAAGTGACTTAGATGCCAATATGGAAGCCTTATAGGTGTAGGACACAAAGCAAAGAAGTGATGGCTCAACCTTTCAGATTCGGTTTAAGACACCGCACATAAACTCTCAATTTTAGACTGAGGCCTCTTATAATCAAGGAGCCACCAGAAATCAGTGCATCTAGATTTTTTTTTGTTCAATGGGAAAACTGGGTCATAATAGATTTTAGCTCCTATCTTCACCCTAACTCAACAGCTTGACCATAAATCTATTGGCTGCTAGTTTGAGGTAATAGAAACTCCCCAGATGGGGAGATGAGAGAGGAAAGAAAAAAAGGAAATGTCGTTACTAGTAATAGTGAGCAGGATTCTTGAATCTGTCTTCGCCCTGAGGTAACAGCTTAACCAGAAGTTTACTAGTTGTTAGTTTGATACAATAGAAATTCTCAAGTTAGAAAGATAAGTAAAAAGGAAATATCCTGCTCCTAATCAGTAATAGCAAGTAGGAACATTCTTTAAACATCTCGTACAATGCTATCCGTTTACTATACAGAAACTGATAACAACTTTCCGACTCACCACCCAAGGGGTCCTCCTATGACCAGTCAAAACCTTTAAGCAATTTCCAGTTTGACAATCAATTATCTTCACAGTATGATCACCACTGCAAAAACATTATACAGTATGAAAAATAAAACAGACTGTGACCAAGATAACCATATTTTCTTGTCGCCTGAATAAAGAAAAAAAGTGAGTTGGCAAACTTACTGAGTAGAAGCAAGTTTTTTTCCATCACGACTAAATGCTGCTGCAATAGTTGACCGCGGAGGAGGATCCAATCGACAATACTTTGCGGACAAATGCCGCAAAGACTCTGCCTCAACCCTAAAACATACAAGCATAACAAATTAACCAACAAATGAAACGAAGAAAAATGAAATTTGTGAATAGTGTAGCAGCAAGCTCAAGCATACCAAGATATTAGACCTCGTTTTGCATCTTTAGCTGGTTCATTTTTCAGTACAGATGGTGAATTGGCATTATTATTAGTATTATTCCGCTGAGAAGCATATCCCCACCGCCTCTTCGGTACATGTTTTGATCTCGGACAAATCTCTCTCCGAACTAACAAACACAACGCATTTCTACCACTAAAATAAATCATTCAAACAACAAAAATAAAAAAAATTACATATATAGATTAAGGAACAAATATAAAACAGTAAAGCTAAAAGAAACTGGACTTGGATTGAAAATTTTACAAATTAAGCTCGAATTCTCTATTAATTATATTAATGAGCACAATTACTTATTACATATTACTCAAATCATAAAAAATTTCTCAGAAGAAAAGTGAAATCTACTAACAAATAACGAGAAAATTTTCCAAATCTGACCTTTTTGAAGGATTAGCAGAACCGTGAGATTTTCGTACAGAATTTCGATCTAGCAACAAGGAACGACCTGTCATTTTCTTGTTTCGATAATTAGAGTTGATCAAATGTTAGAAATTAGCTGAAATTACAGCTCTGAGGATTATCAATTGATACAAAATTCAAGAATTGGAAAATCCTAAGTTATTAATTTCAGATTATCTCCATCTCGGATCTATCAAATCGAGAGCTAGCCTTTTGTGTGGGTGAGTGCAGTGTGATTATTTTTGGGATTTGAAATGGTTGGCGAAACCTAAAGCAGGAAGCTTTTGAAAGGAGAGGAAGAAAGTGAAACAGTAGATTAATCTTGTTCTATTTTCTTGTCTAATTATAATTATGATCAGCCCTTTGATATTGTCTAATTTGCCCCTATATCAACGGTAATATTACTAACCCGGTTTAAAAATTTGTTTTTAATTCCAGTGTCAGTTATTTGCTGCTTTCTTTGGATTGGGATTTCTTTTCTGCATCATTCCATAAACAAACCAAACTATAAGACTAATTAGTAAATAAATAAAATATATTTTATTCAATTATATATACTTTGTAAATAAATATTCGATAAAATAATAACAAGATCTAAAGACGTTGAATCCGTCAGGTATGACTGATTTTAATTAATTTATTAGGCAAGGTTTTTATAGCTAATGGGCATGTATGTTAAGCATGGGCAGCATAGCCTGGTAGGTACAACCACAGCAGTACAATAAAACGTGATATTATTCATTAATATTAATACCCGGGCTCCTTCCTGATTATTATGGTAATTTAGAATAATTGATCTTCCTATCTTTAATTTAATGTCTTTGTTATCATTAGTGAAGTGAATAGTATATAATAAAAGTATATGTATCATATTGTATATTTGTTATTTTGCGTGTTGGATAATATAACAAGTTATTGCTTTAAACAATAACGAAATATAATATTTATTTTATTTACATATAATTTAATTTTAATTTTAATTTTAATTTTAAATAATTTAAATTGTTGATTAATTGATTTCACAACTTAAATTTATTAATAATAATCGTGTAAGAGACAATCAACTTTAATATACGTATAACCGACATTTTTATTTTTAATTTATCATTAATTAAATAAAAAAAATATTTTTATTTATTTATTATGGATTAGAGATTAGCGTCCGACCAATTATATTACCATAAATACACAAAAACCCAAATATATTATGCTGAAAAAACCGAATATGTGATAAATTACAAATGTGATTAAATATTCATATTCAGATATATTTATTTATTTTTCAATATATCTCAAAATAATTATGAACTTAATTAATTTATAATATGTATTTAATATAATATATATTTTAAAACACATATATTTGATAAATATATTATTTAATTAAAATTTTAATAGGGATAAATAAAATAATATGTATATTTAAAATGATACATTTTTAAAATATTATAAATTTTAAAAGTAGATATTTATATCATATAACAATAAAATATATACATTTTTTATTAATTTTATAAATTAAATAAATATAATAAAATATATATTTTAAATAATACAAATATTCGTTTGTTTATTTGGGGCTTGAGATATATCCACCATGTTTAATTTCAATTAACTAAACCAATCTTAACTTGATTTTAATTAAGATATTATTTATTTTATTTTATTTTTTATTTGAAGAATTTTTAATTAAATGTATTTAAATTTAATAAATAAATAAATTAAAATGAAACACATATATTTATTTCATGAAGCTTCCTGTGACACTAAATATAAAACAAAATCTACAACTCTTTTTTTCAATTTCGATTTCTGGCGGTTTTTGTTTTCTCCCTCTTTTTTTTTTGCATATTTAATTTAATTCTTTGCCAAATTAACGGCGACAGGAAACGGCTCCCTCCGTAGAATTACGGGTTAACCATAGCTGTTTACTAATAAGTACGTGAAAAGACACGCGCTTAAAACAACGCGTGAAAAGTTACCGTACTTTCACTCCTCCACCTCACACGCACTCTCAGCATTAAAAGCTATCATCTTCTTCCTCTTCCTCTCTCTTTCTGCTTCAACTGAACTTTCACTCTTCTCATCTAAACCTCTCTCCCTCTCTCTCCCCCCTCTTTGCTTCATTTCCACTTTCTTCTTCTTCTTCTTATTCGTCTTCTTCTTCTCTATCTTCTCGTATAAACAAACATTACTTAGAGGAAGAGTTCATGTAAATGCATATAATATATATGTATAATATTTTTTTTGATCTTGTTTTAGATCTTTAACCGCGATTTATGGATCTGTAACGGAGCACACGCGCATTGTCTTTTTTTAAAATATTTTTTACTGCTTTCTTTTAAAGTTATGCAGCAATTTCTCAATGTGACTACTGCTACACAATGCGATGGAGAGGTTCACCGGTGGTGCCGGAACCCTAAGAACAACTTCCGGTGGATCTCCGATGAGTGTTGTCGTTGTAGTTCTTCATCTGTTGTTGAATGTCTTTGACTTTGAGAGAAGAAGATGCTGCTGCCTTACTTTACTCTGCTTCTTCTTTGCTTGCTTTCCTTTGTTTTTACTTGTTTAGGTAAACACTCTCGTTTCTCCTGGAAATATTTATTTTTCCCCCTTGCCTGCTTTTCAAAAGTTGATCTTAGTTAGCTTTTAGGAAGTTCTTAGATTTTTTATGTTTTGAGGTTAGGTGATTAATATTTTAGGTGAGTTATTTAATTTTTAACATATTCAGGTTCCTTTTTCTGATATTATTATTTTCAATTTCAAGAAATAGTAATGTATTGCCTACTTAGTTGCCTTCTATTGATTACTTACCTAATAAGTCTATGTAAATTTATATCAGGAACAATTGTATTTGATTCCTGCATCATTTTTGAGTAATAATTCCTGCATCTATATATTAGTTACATGTGAAAAATTATATGAAACACATGGAAGGAGACGTAATGAGTTAACTTGGTGTATTCATGGACCAAGTCTAGTAGTATATGCTTTACTTGGTTTAATTTTGATACAAAAAGATTAGGCTAGGAGATTGGTGTCAATCTAAATCTATAAGAGCTCACTAGACGGCTCCAAAGTGTTTTTAGTTATGTAATTATGCTACATCTACTTTGGGTAAGTAATTACAAGTGATGGATGCGCTTTAAGCCTTCTCTGTTTTGGGGTCTGCTGGCTGTTTTTAGTTTAGCATATTATTCGTGTTTGTAACTGAGGTTGAATCAGTTGCTTTTTAGCTATGTTGATGTTATTGAAATGATAACATGTACGTTAAATTTGACGCCAATGTTTTGCTTGCTTTTAATCAACATAGTCAGGATAGTGCTTGTACCAACATCAGCTACAAGAACACTGCTAGACACATAATATGCAAATTTGTGTTAAAGGACCTCTTAACTCAATCTTCTATAACATTTCCTTTTGTCTTTTTGGTTTTTATTTTCATAACAATTTTTCTCAATGGATAATGAATAGAAGGTTGCTCTATTGCTTACAGCAGGAATGGTTTCAATGAGTGTGCCATTTGCTCGTTCAGAGCCTGCTCAAATGCATGTCAGTAGACCTTCTTTTGGCCCTTCCTATGCACCTGGACCGTTACCAATGCATCAAGGTACTTGTGTTCATAATTGCAAGACATGTTATTGTTACTTTTTTTGCTAATAGTATACCTTCTATTGCAGTTTCTGCTTCTAGCCCTCAAAGTTCCTCCTTACCAAGACACCACGGTCATCATCACCATCGCCACCGTGTGAAGCCTGTGATTATTGCTCCATCCCCTTCAGAGGACCAAGGTAATAATTGCTGTCAACCTTGCTTAAATCTGTGTGATGCTTTAAACTTCAAGATGGTGACCAAAATAATCTTTGGCAGGTTGTGATCAAGTTTGTATTGATCCACTTACAGCAACTCCCTTTGGTTCACCTTGCGGCTGTGTTTTCCCTATGAAAGTCAGGCTGCTTTTAGATGTTGCTCCTTATGCTATTTTTCCTGTAATGAATCAGCTAGAGATTGAGATTGCTGCAGGCACATATTTGGAACAAAGTCAAGTGAAAATAATGGGCGCAAGTGCTGATAGCCACAATCAGGGAAAAACTGTCGTGGATATTAACTTAGTTCCCCTAGGAGAGAAGTTCGATAATACCACTGCAATACTGACTTATGATAGATTTTGGCATAAAAAGGTGCATCTAAATCAGACTCTTTTCGGTGATTATACAGTGGTTACCATCAGTTATCCAGGTAGTAATATCATATATCTCTTTGCTTGATATAATATCATGTAACCCTTTCATGGTTATGATCTGAGAGCGTGCATCAGGGATTCCTTCTTCACCTTCATACCCAGACTATATGGGGAGTGGTCCAAGTGGAAGTACTGGCAATCTACCCATCACTGCGAATTTTGTAGGCAAAGGCCAGAAAATGAATATTAGAACCATTGCTATCATCATCTTATCAGCATTTGTGGTATTGCTGGTTTTGATTGGGGCAGTCTTTATTTTTGTGAGGTGGAGAAAGTTTGGAAGGCCGTCAAGTGCTGTTGGTCCCGCATTTGCATCTTCCATTAATAAAAGATCTGGTACATCCTTATGTCCTTGGTCTTTGCAGTTCCATGTGTTACAGATGCTATAATGATATGCTTGCTCCTCATGTCATTTGGACTTCTATTATCTGCAATAGGAAATGTGTACTTGTTGTGCTTTAGTTCTCTCTACTGCTAACCAAGATTAGGTAATTGATTCAATGATTACCTTAACACCTTAGGATTTGTTCTCTTACAGCTTCTTTTGTTGCCTGTAACAAAGGCCATATAATTCTTATTCCATGAGGGTCCCTTTTTGGTTGGAAGGTGCTGCTTTTGCATTATGCTGCTTTGAAATTTTTTTGTATGATATCTGGAAGCTGTATGCTGTCCAGTGATGATTGTTCTTGAAACAAACATTATGAAATGAAAAACAAATTATATGACAAAATTAATTTTGACTTTTGGATCTTAACGTGCAATGTAGGCATTGGATCTTTCCTGTCAAGTAGTATTGCAAGCTCAACTTCAATGTCACTTATGTCAACTATGGCTCCTTGTATGCTTTCTGTTAAAACGTTTCCATATGCTGAGCTTGTGAAAGCAACAGAGAAGTTCAGTTCAAAGAGGATTTTGGGAGAAGGGGGATTTGGGCGTGTTTACCGAGGCACCATGGAAGATGGAACTGAAGTTGCAGTTAAGCTGCTTACACGGGACAATCAAAACGGAGATCGTGAATTTATTGCAGAAGTAGAGATGTTAAGCCGATTACATCACCGGAATCTGGTGAAATTGATTGGTATATGCATAGAAGGACAGACACGGTGCTTGGTTTATGAACTTGTTCGCAATGGCAGTGTTGAATCCCACTTGCACGGTAGGTCATGTTAGAAGCTCTGAAACTTCAGTTGGCTGATTGATTGCTGTGTATTTATCACATGTACTGAAAGCCCCCTTTTGTGTAATTCTATTTGCATTAGAACAATCTAACTCAAAACGTAAATCTCATGTCATACCACTTCTATTGTTTTCCAGGCTTGGACAACGGTATGGGACCGCTTGATTGGGATGCAAGGTTAAAAATTGCCCTTGGAGCTGCTAGAGGATTGGCCTATCTTCATGAAGATTCTAACCCTCGTGTAATTCATCGAGATTTTAAGGCTAGTAATGTTTTGCTTGAAGATGACTTCACCCCAAAGGTCTCCGATTTTGGATTGGCTAGGGAAGCAACTGAAGGAAGTCATCATATTTCTACTAGAGTCATGGGGACTTTTGGGTACATTTACTTGTCTTCTTATATGATAAATCTTTCTTTAAGAGGCATGATGATTACCAAATCTTTCTTTCTTTCTTTATTTTTCCTGGCAGTTCATTTATGTACTTGATATTTTCTTGAGTTTTATTAGGCCTTGTTTGGATTGAGGGCATGTGAGTTCTATGGATTTTAGATCCATTTTTAAAAAAATCCATGGCATTTTAAAATTCCCTCAAAGTGAGGGAATAGAGATTAATGAGGATATTTAGCATTCCATGGATTGTTTTTTTCCCCACAACCAAATGATAAAATTTTATAAATTAATGAAATATTTGAATTCCTTAAATTCTTTCATACATTGAAATCTTTTTTGTTCTTTATTTACCGACAAAAATTGCTCTTGTTTGTGATTTCTTACAAACTATAAGCATGACTTGCACTTCAATATCGTCTTACTCTCGAGTTTTACCCTTTTCAGGTATGTTGCACCTGAATATGCAATGACAGGGCATCTGCTTGTCAAGAGTGACGTTTATAGTTATGGGGTCGTGCTGTTGGAGCTTCTATCTGGAAGAAAACCGGTTGACATGTCCCAACCTCCGGGACAGGAAAATTTAGTTACATGGGCACGTCCGTTGTTAACCAGTAGAGAAGGACTGGAACAATTGGTGGATCCTTCCTTGGCAGGAACTTATGATTTTGATGACATGGCTAAGGTGGCAGCCATTGCATCAATGTGTGTTCATACAGAGGTGACTAACAGACCTTTCATGGGCGAGGTAGTTCAGGCTCTAAAGCTGATTTACAACGACATGGACGAAACTTGCGGAGACTACTGCAGCCAAAAGGAGTCATCAGCTTTGGAATCCGATTATAAAGGCGATCTTGCTCCTTCTGACAGTAGCTGGTGGAATGCTGGTGGGCAATCCCCTCGACTAACTTATGGTCAGGCCTCTTCTTTCATCACAATGGAGTACAGTTCAGGTCCACTGGAAGAGATGGAAAACCGGGCAGCATTTTCAGCTTCAAGTTTGGGCGGGGACGGGTTGAATCTAGCGATCAGGCAAGGGAACCGATCAGGTCCATTAAGAATGGTACGAAGTAAACCATCATTCTATAGGTTAAGAGGGAGCATGAGTGAGCATGGGAGACTCCTGTCGAGACAAAACTGGAACGGCGGATATTGGATTTGAATTTTCGTCTTTGAGAGAGTGGCTTCGAAGTGTACAGAACTGAAAGGACTGGACTTTCTCTAAACGGTTTTTGATTGGACGTAGCTTAGGATGGTTTCATGTCGGGTTACTATTACTATTATTACTAGATGCTTGAAGATATCTCTCGGCTTCTGCTTCTGATTTTTGAAAAAAGTCTCCATGTATTATATGTATCTGCCTTTAGTTGGTTCTGATGATCTTATCTGCCTTTGTATTCAATTTGCTTCCAACTTTTGGGATTCAATTGTTAAACTGGAAATAGATTCTAATTGTTGACTAATCTTCTTCACAACGGTACTTCTTTCCATCTCTTTTACACCAAATTTGTTTAATTTATTTATATAGACTGATACGTATCTAACATTGGGACAGCCGAGCAATTAAAAATATCCTTTTTGTAATTCTACTGCTATCCTGCTTTATCTGACCTTATTATAATTTTCTTTGATGCCATATTTAAACATGTTGTGTTTAATAATATACCTTTGAATCCGTTGTTTATGAATTTGAGAGATCTAATTTTCACTAACATGATGCTTCTTTTACCGTGCAGTTATTGCGACTCATCTCTCTTTCCTGCAACGAGGATCGATTTTTACATCGATATTTCGAAGTCAAATCTTGACTTTGTGGGAGAAAGACAGATAAGATCTATTACGAATCTAATTTATATGCTACCACTCTTAAAAATATTGCCATATCCTGAACAAATGGAACCATAATGTATTTATATCCTAAATACCTATAAAAACGTACATTTTCTGTCAATTAAAATCTTGCCGGATTTGATTCAGATTAATCTTAAATATTATTATATTCACCTCTTCAATTAGTATCGATTGAATTTTTTTAATTATGCATAAATTAAAATATATTTAATATTCTCAAATATTATACATTTATTTATTTTTTTATTTTTATTTCTTTAAATGAAAATGAAAATTTATGAGGTATATTGAGATATTATAACAAGTACAGGGCTAAATAAAAAATAATATGTTTTTTTTATTTTGTTTATTTATTTTTTATTTAACGCCTCAGGTGCTTTATTCGCCTGATGCCACCACACCCATGCTTATACAAGAGTAGCAAGCACTACAATTTTACCCAAAAAAAAAAGATAAAAAAGAAAACCACTGGCTTGAGAATCATCTCCAAGCTTCAAACAGGTGCCTTCTTTCCTTCTGTAAGCCACTAAAGCGACGCCAACTAAATTAACTAACCGCTTCGCCCAAAAGAATAAATAAATAGTTATATAAAAATAAAAATGCTAATGCTCGCGCATTCTACACTTCACAATCTCCGATTCCTTTCCTTTTCTTCTCCTCCTTCCTCCCGTTCTTTCCAGCAGCAACGGTCTTCTTCTTCTTCTTCTACTTTGCTCTCAGCCAGCAACTCCTTTGCCAGGTCACTGATGCGTTTCTATGTTTAAATTTTTATTTAAAAAAAAAAAACGATGAGTAACGGTATCGGATTGTTATTGTTTTTATGAGCTCAGTTTCAGGATCAGAATGTCGTCGGATTCTCTACCTCCTTTACCGGAAAACGGCATCGTAGTGAGTGAACTCAGTCTGACTTTTGATTTTTTTTTTCAATTTTTTTTAGGTTTCCTTTGGTTTAATTGTTTTAATTCAATTTTGATATTATTTGCTGAAAATTCTTACACGTTAAAATTAAAATTTATTTAATTCAACACATTGGCTTGCATAAGGTTGGTAAATTTTATGTAATTTCTGCATTAATTGTAAACAACTGTTTTGGATTCATTGAGCTTGAAATTATTATATAAGTAAATTATATGTAAGATTTTTTTCTTGAATATTTATATTCTCTTATAAATGAAATAAATTCCTTGAGAATTTTTAACTAAACAAATCTACATATTTGTGAAGTAATTCTATAAAATTTATGAAATTCTTTTATACCAAACACGAAATTAGAAAAACAAAAAAGGAAAATTTGTCGAGTTATTTGTGAATGTAAAATGACAAGGGAAGCAGGTAGGTATTGGAGGCGTATCCATGGATTTTTTGGCAGCAGTAGCTTCTTATCCGAAGCCTGATGACAAGACTAGAAGCACAAGCTTGAAGGTTTTTTATTCATTCATTTATTTCTACTTTGGTTTAGAACTATGAGTTTTAATGGTAGTTTATCGATGGAGTTATGTAAAATGCGAATGTATGTATTTGGTTCGTTGTTCAGGTTCAAGGAGGTGGCAATGCTGGGAATGCGATGACATGTATTGCCCGTTTGGGTTTGAATCCTAAGATAATTTCTAAGGTTTTTTCCATTCATTCATCCATTCATCTATTTAATTTATCTATCATTCTGATTTTCGCTTCTGCTTTAAAATAATATTGCAACGTTATTGAAGTTTACATCTTTATTGATTAAATTGCATAGATTGCTGCTGACAGTCAAGGGCGGAGTATTTTGGAGGAATTCAAGTCTGATGGTGTGGACACTTCTCTTCTTGCGGTGAGCTTTCAATGTATTATTGTTGATATCATTATCTTTATACAAACACATAAGAATATAAAAACTTCTCAATGATTATATCAGAGAAATAGTTGGGTCAACTTCCACTAGTATATAGAGATGAGTATTTTCATGAGCTGTTAAACCTTAAATATGCCAGATAGAGAAAACGGGTGGCACTATGTCCTATGATAAATGAAAAGAGAAAAGTAGGTGGGGTATCTACACTCATACGCGTGAAAGTCTTTCAAATTGATCTAATACCTCACGTCATCTTGAAGGTATAACCCCAAAATTATTAAGTTGAAAATGAGAATCTATACCGACAATTCCAAATTAACATGGGATTAAGGTTGGTTTGGTTGAGTCGAGTTGATTCAACTTTGCATTTTCTTTTAACAACATTTGCATTTGGTAATGATAAAATATCACTCAATCTCTCATGTTGAGGTGCCTCACATTATTTCTGGACTAATAATGTTGTTTTATTTCTAGGTTTCCAAAGAGGGCAATTCACCATTTACATATGTTATTGTTGACAACCAAACGTGAGGACCCTTTCCTTGAATAATGGTCTCCCTTTACTGGTGATCAATATTTCTTGATGTGATCAATATGTCAAACATTAGATACAACTTGAAATTTCTTTTTATGCAACCACTACATCCAAGTTCATGTTCAAGTAAGTTCATTGATCAACTGTACTTGGGATATTGAGAGATAAAGTAGTAGTGGTAACTGTTGAATTTTCACGGGGAGTTGTGCTGTAGGATTAAAGGTATTGAAGTTGTGAAATAGCCAACAGATGAGTGTTTACATTGTAGTAGTAATTAATTTGTCACAATGGGAAGCAATGATATTATTATTCACCATTATGCAGCATTGAGTTTTTAATAGGCATCCTGAATATTTCTTTTTTCAATAAAATTGTGTTGAGAGTATAGTGCAGTTGGTCATACACAAGACCTTATTATATCTAATAAGTCACAATTGTTATGTCCTTGTTATCCTCTATAAACTCTTCATTTGGCAGTTATCTAGAGCTTATGAGATTCGTCAAGATTTAGAGTGTTTTTTACCTAAAGTCCTGATAGCCGTCACACATTTTTTGCTAGTTGAACAGAGAAGGTCCCTTGACTTTAATAATTAGACCAACAAGGTGATTTTGATCTTCCACTTTTTAAAATTTGTCCTGTGTAAATTTTTCAGGAAAACTCGCACTTGTATCCATACTCCCGGATATCCTCCCATGGTACCTGATGATTTGTCCCTGTTAAGTCTGTCATCTGTACTGGATGCAGCAAGAGTTGTCTATTCTGATGGAAGGTTGCCTGAAACTGCTCTCGTTGTTGCACAAGAGGTAATAGTTATCATACTTTCTATTTGTTTTGATGCTTTAGTGTCGTAACAGTCTCAAGTTTCCATGTTATTGGTGCATTTTTTAGCATCTGCTGGAATTCGATTCTTGTGGGTCAATTCTATTCTGATCACTCCCAATTCTGAATGCCTTGTATTTGAAGTCATGTGGATGATTTTCAAATCTTACCTTGCCTTTCCGATTGGTACACATGGGGGGAATAATTGCTCATTTTTCTGTACCCTTGGAAACTAATATTGGAAATTTTCATCTTCTTTACAATCTTTAGGAATCTTTTGATTTTTCACAATAAAGCATGTGCAAGTAATTGGAGAAACCAATCAACCATATAACCCAAGGTTTTTATTTATTGGGATCTGGGGTTGTATGGTTAATTACTGGTACCATATTTCTTTATAAGCTGCTGCATCTATCAACCCTAGTTTTCATTTGGGGGCTACTTGATCTGGATCTTTATCAACTGTTGAGAGATCACCGCAGTCTGTTTAATATTTGCAGTGCAGGCTAATCGCAGAAAGATACCTATTTTGATTGATGCTGAAAGAAAAAGAGAGGGACTAGATGATCTTTTTAGCTTGGCTAGTTATGTAGTATGCTCTGCAAATTTTCCACAGGTGAGTTCATATTATTTGATGAAATAATATTGACGGTTGACTTACTTTACAGGGGACTATTTTTTAAATTAGTGCAGTCGATCAAGGTTATAACTTCAAATCTTAGCTCTCTTTCCATTGAACTAGAATAAATACGGTCAGAAAGTTAATTACCGTTTCAGTTCCAGCTGCTCTTTTTCTTTATCTAAACATCAGCTCTTAATTAATTTTTATGAAGTTTCTTTTTCTTTCCATTCTACTTTCAATATTCACCTGCTTTCAGCTTCATAAAGCTAGCTTCTCGGTTGAACTTCATTAACTACAAGAAATGCTACTTTACAGGCATGGACAGAGGCACCAACAGTTCCCAGTGCACTTGTTTCTATGCTTTTGAAATTGCCAAACATTAAATTTGTGATTGTGACTTTGGGTGAAGATGGATGCATAATGCTTGAGAGAAGTACAAATGGTGGGTGTTGTGTAATAATTTCTACTGGCCTGTAACTTACCGATTGTTGTTTCTTTATGAACTTATTGTTCATGTTAGTATCTTTTCTTTTTCTTTGTGATAGAGGCTCCTGTATCAGAGGAAGTAGATGTAGACAATTTACTGGAGTCCCTGAAGCAGAGAAAGGATGATTCAATTGCCAGCCCAACATGTTTCTCATCAGTAATTTACATCTTCGTTCTCAATTTCAGCCTGTGGCAGAATCAAACTTGATGCATGATAGGAATTCCATTTCTCATCATGAAAGGAAAAGGAAGCATAAGACCTCACATATGTGCATTTTTCTAGCCTGCATTATATAGCAAGATAAGAGATAATGCCCTTGTATCGCACATTTTGGTAGTGCTTAAAGTGCTGACGTTTAACGAGTTGGTCTTTATGATCCTTAACCAAGTACAGGAAGGTTTTAGCTAATTCAGGGGCATCAGTAAGGGTCACTCTGAAAATCACTGATGGTCCTCATGCAAAAACAAGTTTATTAGTTTAACTGTTCACATGGACAAATATAAAAGGGCGATTCGTATATGTATTCAACTGAAGAAATTATGATTTCTTTGTCTTAGCTTGCTTGTATTTTCCAATAACTTCAGTCAAATTCAATGTAATTAATCGTGTTTGCATGTTATTTTCATTAACGCATTTCTATATCTCCTCTTTCCAGACCTTGACAAAGCTAAGAGCAAACGGTATAGGAACAGTGAGCGGAAGGTTGTTTCTCGGAACTGCTGAGAAGGTGCCTCCACAAGAACTTGTTGATACAACCGGTGCTGGAGATGCCTTCATTGGAGGAGTTCTTTATGGTATGTACGATCATTGTATGTGGTGAAAGCGCATATCCTTGTGAATGGGTTTGTCCTTGTGCCTGCAAATCCTCGATGTTTTGAGAAATTACAACGACTAAACCAGTTTTTCCATGTCACCTTCTTATGCAAGATGACAAGCCAATCATACGATAGGAGATACTTGCCTAGACATAGCTTCTCACGTATGGATTGAGCCAATAAATGTAATACAGATCATTTTGGAGAAAAAAACTTATTGGAAGTTTTAAAACATTGGATGTCATTTGCATTGCAGTAATGTGATTTATATTGCATTTATTAATTTGATCCATGTTTGAGGATATGGATTGAGTCTAAATTAAGTATTTTCCTCTTAAGATTTTCACACATTTTTTTTTCTTGATTTTGTCAAAAAGGTGGTTGGTTGGAAGAAAAGACCCATCAAAAGTATTAAACGACTTATTTTATTAAAAGTTTTGCCTTTCCTTTGTATGTAATGTTTATTCATTCCGTTCTATGTGTTGTGTCCCTGAAGGTTTTGGAACTCATCTTCCTATGCTGGTTTTTTCTTGTAGCTATCTGCGCCAACATGCCTCCTGAGAAAATGCTGCCATTTGCTGCACAAGTGGTAAGCACATTTCCGAAGCAGATACTTCATCCGTAACTAAATAATGTCACATTTAGTTTCACAAAATCATCTATATTTTCAAAGTATTATTATTGGTGATTGGACATCGGAGAGAAAATGAAAGTATACAATCAAATGACTTTAATAATGTTTGTTTGATGATAATGTAAAATAAGTAAAAAGATACAATAGGAAATTAACAAACTATTGATAATATTGAAAAGAAAAATAAGCTTATTATTATAGAACGGAGGAAATAAAATTTTCTTCCAAAAGCAATACTCGAAACTCGCCCATGCCTTGTCTCCTCTAATAAAATCCTCTCTCTAAATGGATAAGCGAGCCACTTGTAACCTTCTCTTTCGTTTGATGCGAAACTAATTGCAGGCAGCTGTTGGCTGCAGAGCCTTGGGAGCTCGAACCGGTCTCCCTTACCGTACAGATCCGCGCTTGGCTCGATTGTTACATTATGGAGCCTCTGCCTGCAATGGTAATTCTTTCATCAGCGTAAGTTTTGTTTACAGCACATGCCACTGCACATCCTTCTTTCATATTAATCAGTTCATGCATCATACATTCAATGATGTTAAGAGCATTGGATTTTAATGTTCATCTCTTGTACAGAAACTTCGGACGTGCATTTATTTTAATCTTCAAACAATTAAACTTTTATCAATTACCGCTAAGATGATTTAATTATAAGAGGAACACTGTTTTCTAAACTTGTCAACTCTTTTTCCCTTAATCATATCGATTGTCTGCAGGGTAGGTAAAATTCTGGTAGCCACGAGGCCTATTGTGCCTCATTCTTGCCATCTCATGGATCCGTATCATTCTTCAATTGTATGGTTCGAATCAGGGGTGGGTAAAATTTTGGTTTAGTGGGAAAAAAGGTTGACCGAGCACACCGGTCTAGTCCGGTCTTCCGGCCAAGAAGGTTTGGTTTAGTAAACCAAACGGCATAAAAACAAAGTTTGAAACGGTTTGCTTTTCATCAATTTTTTTTTTATTTAAGTGAACTGGCTGAATTTTAGGTTACATTTAATTGGATTATTCAGATGGAATATATAGTGTAATATAATTATCATTTATTGATGATAATTATAAAATAAATATTTAATATGTTATTTTAAATTATATAAAAATTAATTAAAAATTAATTTTTTTCATTAAAAGTTGATGTTGAATTTTAGATTTCAATTTCATTATTTTAAATTTTAATGTTTAGTTTATCGATTATAATATTCAAATTATTATCTCATGATATTTTAATATTTATTTTATATTTTGATGTTTAATTATAAATTTCATGTTTTAATTAATATGATTTAATTTTAATGTTATAAAATTTTATTTTTATAATTATATTAATAATTATTTATTTATTTGTTAATAAAATGAGTTTAATATAGTTGTAATAAATAAATGCAATAATGAATGCATAAAAATTATTGTGTAATTAATAATACGTTAATTTAAGTATATTCATATTCATGATTATATTACATCAAAAAAATAATTATTCAAAGTGATGTAAATGGTATAATTTAATCACCATTACATTATATCTTTTAATATATTCAATCAAATATAATTTTAATATTTTAAATAATTCATTTTATATAAGTAATGAAAATTGAATAAATCAATCTTAATTAAAATATTTAAATTTTTTGATGCTATCATTTTCAAATTAATTATATTAAATTAATTTTGATAATTCAATTAAATTTGATTAATTGAAGAGTTGATGCTATTAGCAATAGAAAGATGGCCTTGAAAAATTTTTGAATTTTTATAAAAATATGAAATTTGAAAAAATATTTTTAAAAATAAAGATTTTTTAGAAATTTATATAATAGAGTATTATATATGTATAATATTATATATATATATATATTCAATATTTGATACTAAAATTTTAAATTATAATTTTTTAATATTAATTTAAAATATTATATTTTTAATACACATTTTAAAATAATGTATTTTATATTAAAAAAATACAAAATATAAAAAATACAGCTATCATATTTTTAGAAAATAAAAAAGTTAAAAGAATAATTTTGAAAAAAAAAATAAAAAATCACTTTTGTAAATATTTTATACGTATCCTCGTAAAAATAAAAATATTTTCCAGTATTTCCGTAAACATGATGGGGGGGGTGCCTTGGCCGATATTGCCAAATCTCATAGCTGCCATGTGAAGCAACACCAATAATTCGATAAGAAATTGTTAACCCATTAATCAACAAATCAAAAATCAATATAATGGAAAGTCTATTAATCAAATTAGACGGATTTAGTGAAATGCTAAAATCAATTATTCAAAATGCTAAAATCACAAAAACCATAAAAATACATTAATATAAGACGTAAACTTGTAGTAGGATGATCAGAAAGCTACACATTCACTCAATAGATTACAGGCTTAAGGCAGAGAGTAGGGTTTTATATAATATAGGTGAGAAGAAAGAAATCAAAAATTACAATAGACGCATTAACACACTTCTTCGATTTCATCCAATGCATAGTTATTTGTAGATACATTGGCATAATTCACTTTATCAAATCGAACGACCACCGGATAACGGGTCTTGGGATCCTGTCGGACATCCAACATCTTCCATAAATAGTTTTGCATGAACAAAATTACCATGAACAAACATAGAACCAAGGAAAGAAAGAAAAAACCTGATCGACGGCAACCACACTTCCAATGCCATTGTACCAATAAGATTCCCTCCTAAGGATCTTTACCTGCATATGGTCTTAAACCACGTTTAAAATGTCCAGGCTATTTCAATGACATACCCTCACTCCACCCCAAGCTATTTCCAGCCATCTTTTTAGTTCGATGGCTGCTATGATTTAAACCCCTTTCATTTCTATTTCACTATATTCTAACTATATTAATATAGTCATAAAAAATTTATGATCACTCATGTTTAGTAAAACATATGAGCTTCCTAATTCAGTTCAGTCGTCTCAGTGGTATGTTGGTTCTCCATATATGTATAACCAATATTAGGATAGTCGGTTCATTCATCTTCTTACAATATAAAGATTCTGAGTTTTAATTCTATCATGTTTTTATCAATAAAAGATAAACAAATCATTCTTTATTATATAATAAATGAAAATTACTTTGTTTTTAATTCATGTTTAACGAATCGTGAGAGGAAAAGAGATTATACTAGATTAAGAGGATCACCTTAGCTCCTCTCTTGGGTCCAATCGGTGGTGGCTTAGGTTTCGGAGCTTCAGCTGGTGCGGTGGCGGTGGCCCGAGCAGGAGCAGGAGCAGCATCTTCCTCAGCTGCCCTTACGACAAGCCTAAAATTGCTGGCATTGATATTTTTAGAAGGGAAAAACACCAAATTACTCCGCGAACTTGAGTTAGTATTGGAAGTAACATTATTAG
Organism: Dalechampia spathulata; assembly: GCA_948192965.1. Classification (NCBI taxonomy): domain Eukaryota; kingdom Viridiplantae; phylum Streptophyta; class Magnoliopsida; order Malpighiales; family Euphorbiaceae; genus Dalechampia; species Dalechampia spathulata. Next base: position 38,025 of record CANYBF010059888.1, read on the forward strand.
GAGCTGGCAAAAACCCTAAAGCAGCAGAAGCCAGACTGCAGCTTGCCATGTTTCTGCTTCTTCTCTATATCCTTCCCAAAAACACAAACTGAAAGTTCAAGTAATTAATGAAGCGGAGAGACTCTGAATTAATGAACACAGAATTTTCCTCTTTTTTTTTAAAAAAAAAAATCTGTTTTTGGAATCTTTTTCTAGAATTATCTGATCTTGGAAAATAGTGCTGTCAATTGCTCCTGCCACTAACACGTTGCCACTTGTCTGCCGTATCCTATATATTGCCTATTCTCTGGATAATGTGATCCCAGGTCATCCTCCTCCTTATCTTAAGCTTCGGACTCACTGAGTTACCCGGTCTACCCGACTCAGTTCCATTAAATATCATGCCTGGCCTGTTCATTACATTCTTTTACATTTTTCAAACATTATCCGATAGCCTTTACCTTAATAATAATTGGCTCCAATTGTTGCAATGGGTTTGCTTATAATAAGATTCTTGCATTCTTTTTACATTTAATATAAATTATTTGAAAAGATTCATAAAAAAATATTTCTTAATATTTAAATGCAGAAATTATAATTAAAAAATAACTATATTTCCTTTAAAATTAATTATGATCAAAACTTCTAAAAAAACCACAGTATAATACTAAGAAATTATTTCATTTTCATGTTTAAATATGATTATGTATATTTTAGTTGATTATAAAATTTTATTATTTTTTGATATTTTTTAATAAAAATTCTTATATATCAGAATCTCTCTTTGTAAAAAAGATATTTATAACTATTTAATAAAATAATTTGATTATTTTTCGGTTATTTAATTCCATAAAAATTAGCTCTTTATTAAAGTTCCCAAAATGAAATCGTCGGTCGCTTCTCGCCGCTAATCACACAATTATTATTATTATTATTATTTATTTATTTATTTTGTATTAATTTAGATTCGAAGAGTCTGATGGCTTCTCTATCTATGGTTGATGTCTCAAGTTCATTTTCGCCATTGTTGATCTACTCTACCAATTCAAGCTCCCGATTCCTTTCTTCAACTTCCGTTTTAAGGCTAAAGAAGCATTCTTTAATCCCTAAATTGAAAACTATCAAACCCATCTCCCGCAATTCTCGTTCTTTTCCTCTTGTCTATGCTTCGCAATTTAATTTCTTGAAAGGTTTGTCTGCCATTCATTCTCACTCTCTTTTATTTGAATGTTTTTAGGGCTTTGTTTTATTTGGGAGTTCATTGTTGAGTTTAATTCACTGATTTTTATCTAAATCAAGTCCATTGAATTCATTTTAGTGGATCATCACTTTTGGCAAGATCATATTTACTAGCGTTCAGTTCTTTCAACTCAAAATGTAAAGTTAGTTTTAAAGCATTTTGATGGGAATCTAAATGCATGATTAAGAAGTCAATTAAATTTAATTTTTGCTCATTATGTATTAATTTCACATAATATCGATGTTGCTCCAATTCCATCACCAATTATTGATGGGTGATGCAATATAGAGGCTTTGTTTGGCTTTCAGATGTTAACGTGAATTGCCGTGTGTTACTTCTGACTGGTGATGCTTTGTGTCCTGTGACATAGTTTTCCAAACAGTATGGAAGGTTGGGAAAGATGGTATTGATGCAGGAACTAACCTGGTGCCTGTAAGTTCCATTCGTTATTATGCTAGTGTTTTGAAACCTTCTTTATTACTGACAGTGGTTAGGGGGCCTTGACTTGTGATTTGAGCTGTTTTTCTCTCAATGACGAAACTTCCCTCCATCATCTCACTGTCCAATCTCCATCCTTGTTATTTTGAGCTCATATCTAGTACTTTTTTGCTTTGTTTTGCTCTAGGATTCTGTACCAAGACCAATCGCTAGGATTTCAGTAACAGTTGTTGCATTGTCTGTTTCGCTCTTCGTGCTCAAGTCATTTCTATCCACAGCTTTGTTTGCTCTGGTATGTTATCTCTTCTTATTCTAAATCTGTCTTATAAAGTTCAAAATTATCAAATAATTGCCAATAGGCAACATGTTTGTCAAAGTTTTTCACACATTTACACAACTAACCGGACAGTGTTAATAACTGTGTTTAGCGAATTATTTTACGTAGTTCTGGCTCGTCCTAACCTTGCCACGTACAAGGCACTTACCCGGTCTGAGGATCATATAGAAAGAGAGCGTTGTGATAGTGACTAACAATATAAAATTTTGTCAAAAAATGCTTGTTCTCCTCTAGTGGGAGGAGGGCATTTCTGTTTGATATGGAATTTATTATCCATGATGCTCTTTTTCTTGCACAGGCCACGATGGGATTCGTATATTTCGTCTTCATTGCATTGAACAAAGATCAAGGGCCAAGAGGGGGTGGCGGCGGCGGCGGTGGTGGAAGCGCACATTCTTCAGAAGACCCTTTAGAAGAAGCAAGGAGGATAATGGAGAAGTACAAGTAACAGAGAGCATAAATGAATAAGAATCTCCAAGTTTGTAAAGACTGTCGTTTTTCAATTAAAGCTGCAATCTTGCAAGTCTCATGTAAATTTTTTTGGTTTTTTCCGGTAGAAATTTTGATGGTTTTAAATGTTGACAGAGCTAAAAGAAATTGATGATGGCGTGAAACATAATTGGCAGAAGAATGCAATTTCAGCCATAGAATTTGCTGCATCGCTTTCCTATTCAAGTGCGCCTGCGCCTGAGCTTCAGCATCCTTTGGCACCTTATGTGCGTTGTACCTTTAATAACTATGCTCAGATTGAAGTAGCTGAATTTGGTTTATCTTTCTCTGTCAAGCTTTCCTGACATAGACTGTTTATAATAATGACGGAATTCTGCTGCTACATCTTATTCTGCAAAAGAGACGAGAAATTGCAACTGTTATGTATCTTTTCTATGGCAGAATTCAATCCTTATTTATCTCTGTGGAATTCATGTTCATGACTTTCGGACTACGCAGAAAGTTTCAAATATAAAAAATCAAAAGGCCAATTCTGCCACTTTTTACTCCCTGAAAGCACCATAAATTGCCTTTGTATTAAGATGATAATTTATAGAACACTGTCTCGTTCACAGCATCACATAAAACGCTAAAAGGGTTTTGTTTGATCCACGAAAAGAGCTGTTTCGAAAGGATTTAAAAAAGGATTACTTCTGAATGAAATATTCAGCACAAGAAGCCGGCACGTCCAAGCGGCAGAGTGGGCAGAGACGAGACTTGCTAAGCCACTGTTCAATACAGTATCCGTGAAAGATATGCGAACAAGGCAAACGTTTAGCCTCCGAAACCACCAGAAACTCCTCTAAACAGATCGAGCAACCGCAACTTTTCTCCCTAATCTCGCACCCCTGGTCCTGGTCCTGATCCTGATCCTGATCTTGATCCTCTGCTCCACTGCCGACAATTTCTTCAAATCTTCCTTTCCCCACCTCGTCTACTGACGACCAACCAACTGCACCCTGCCACCAATATGTTGTTATCAGCTTCATCCCGACGTTGATCAACTTATCCCAACCTAACCACGAGCTTCTTCGAGAAAGAAGGCGAGCCTTCTTGATCAAGTTAGACCCAATGATTTGTTTATCCCTTGGATTGATATCTAAGGAAGCAAGCAAGTCAGAAATCTTAGAATAGGCTTCTTCATCACAAGAACAACCGAGAAGATCTTGTTCATCAACTTCTACGTTGGGCGTCTTGATCGAAATCGCCTCATGGCTGAGGCAAACATTCGGTTGGCGCATGAGTATGCGTTCATGGGTGGAATCAGAAGTGATAATGAAGGTGATTTTCGACTTATTTTTGCTGGCTTTCACCTTGTTTTCGACAAAGAACAATAACCGTCGAGTGTCTCCTACGAGAAATGGCATGTTCTAATGCTTGCTTCAGAGCCAAGAAACTACTGCAAGAGAGGGACTTGTTCCTCTTACAACAAAAGGGTTCAAATCAAACATGTCTGGGCGTGTGTATATATATCTATAACATCAATTCATGGATATAAAAATAGTAATATAAGGAATATGTTATAGCTATAAAGAGAATGACAAAACATGGAAGTACACAGACATCAGAGGCAAGTGTCGTGTGGTTGGTTCATAGTAATGACTACTTTATTGTTATTATTATTTAATAGAAATTCTTTTGGCACTTTCACTGGTTGATGTTAGAGACTGTGAGAACAGGAAACTCGATCAAATCTTTAATAGTGAATCAATTCACATGCCTGCATTTACTTGTATAGTTGTTTCCATTATCTTCATATTTTCTTATATATTCCCAATGCTTCCCTGCCTCTACTCCCGTAGCCATGATATACCCTATACCTTTTGTCCACGTTCTTGTAGATTTGATGCATCTCCATTCAATCATTCAACACAGTATCCTATACTCTCATTACCTAAGATATTATTCAAACACATCAGGAATAGATAACTTTGATGGCTTGGGTTGGACGGTTGTGCTCCTTCTTCTTCTTCTTCATCATCATCATCATTTCATCACCCTCCCTTATCAGAATTTGCAATCCCTTTCTCCAAAAATCATCATAAACCATCATAGACCTCTTCTTCTGTACATTTAAAGCCGGGACTGGCCCTCCGCCCCAATATATATATAGGATTAAAATACTAACTTTTGTTATAGTTATATTATAATTAAGTTAATTATATCAATACATATATCAACTAACTAAAAAAATCAAAATATAATATATTTATATATATAATTCCACGAGAAGGCAGAGGTGCGGAGGCCGGCCGTCCCTTGGCGATGCTCCGGTTATCACTTTCATTTGATCCCCCTATCCCCTCTTGAAAAACTCATATTAATTATTCGAAATGATCCATTATTTTTATAAAATCCATCATTTTCTTAATTATTCCCTATGATCAAACCCTACTAAAGTCAAATCAATAAAGAAAATAGTGCTTAGCATTGACATTTAGCCATGCTTAGATTAATCCACAAATTCTTGAACTTTATGAAAAATAAAATAAATAAATACATCTATATTCGCCCTTTCATTTTGTCGTATTCCCATAATTTTATAGTTTTGTTTTGTCTATTTATTGCAATGGATTTTCTTTTTGTCTGGTAATTGGAAACATGTAATGGATGATCATCGATACTAAGATTTCAAATTGAAATGCCGCTTTCAGTGATAGTGTTCATTAGGTTTTCTGTTAGGTAAAATTAATTCATTTAATTCAAACCTAAAATTAGGTTAAATTAATTCATTTAATTCAAACCTAAAATTTATCATAAAGAGCATTTTCATTGGGTATAAATTTTTGTGCTTACAGTTGACCGTATTTATTATATTAATTTAATATTTTGTATTTGATTAAAAATGGAAATGCCATAAATTAATGGTGAAGTGGATCATAATTTCCAAGATATTTCTGAAGAAAGGCAGAAAGCTTTTCGTTTGGGGAATTGCGTCAACTCCAAAAAGCCTTGATTTCTACCTGCTACATATCTTGCAGTAAGGTTAACGAACAAACACCCAAAATGGCGAGAGCATTCAACAGGCAGCGCATTCTTCTTAGTCATTTGCAACCCAATTCTTCTGCTTCTACGAATGACCATGACTCGATCTGTCTGTCTGTAAGTCAATTTCTTTCATTGAATTGTCTTTGATCGAAATGTGTAAAGTTTTCCTTGATTGTGATTACAAATTAGTCGAATTGAACGGGTAGAAATTTGGGGAAAAAATCGCGTCTTTTTGTTTCAATTGCATGGATTTTCTTATCTGTGAGGTTCTGTGAATGTGTCTTCCTGATGAAGCAGATAATGGCTAATGTTGCTTTTCTTTCAGGAAAACTCATCTTTAAGTTGAATGTTCATTAACTAGTACTTATGCTAAATAAGATTTTTAATCATTACTTGATAACACTATTACTTTAGTACTAATTGATATATATGTTTATTCTAACTCTGTGTTGTAGATAAGAATTTAATAGTCGAATAATTAATAAAAATAATCAGGAGCTCAAAGAAATGCAATAAAATAATAGGGGCATGATGAAATAATTAGATAAAGTTCAGAGCCCAAATGATATGTTTTTCATTTTTTTGTTGTTGTGCAATGATGTTGTCTGACTTTTCATAATATCTGTTTGTTAGAATTCAATTTGTGTGGCTGGTGATAGTGCTGCATACAATCGAACAGCTGCATTCGATGATGATGTCGTGATTGTTGCGTAAGTTTCACAATTCAAGGTGTTAGCCAGTTTTGGATATTGATTCTGTGATCCCACTTGTTCTTAAACCTGCCTGATTTTGATACAGTGCTTATCGAACTGCCCTTTGCAAATCCAAACGAGGTGGTTTTAAGGACACTCATCCTGATGATCTGCTTGGCTCAGTTTTAAAGGTCAGACTGAAAGGAAAAAGGCTTACGAATGAATTCTTTGAATATTTTTTTGTTCGTTATTGATCCACCACTTATCTGATTCATTATAGGCTCTGATAGAGAAAACCAATGTGAATCCAAGTGAGGTAGGGGATATAGTTGTCGGTACAGTTCTAGCTCCTGGATCTCAAAGGGCAGCTGAGTGCAGGATGGCAGCTTTCTATGCTGGTTTCCCTGGTACAAATTTCCATACCCATTTCGAGGACATCAATGAATTTTGATATAACAACGTTGAAATGCTAGAAATATTGTATTGTTGAATAATATGTAAATTTGGGATTCCTTTTGAATAGTGATCTTCAGGTTTTCAAGTTTATCGTTCTCATTTATGTTATCTATTCCAACCAGAAACGGTACCCATCAGAACAGTCAACAGGCAATGCTCATCTGGTCTACAGGCTGTTGCCGATGTTGCTGCTTCTATAAAAGCTGGATTTTACGATATCGGTAAGATGGATTCTGAACTTTCTATCTCGACTATAATGAAAAACTTCTTCATGCTTAACTATTTCATTTCTCTCTACCATTACAAGGCGTTGGGGCTGGCTTGGAGTGCATGATAGCGGACAGCATGCGCAGTACTCCTCCTCAAATTAACCCAAAAGTAATGTGATGTTCCCTGAATTCCTTCATTGGACTTTGCAGTTCGAGTACTTCATTTAAAAATTAGATTTATGTTGGAAACAGGTAGAGAGCTTTGTACAAGCCAGAGATTGCCTACTCCCTATGGGCATTACTTCTGAAAATGTTGCCCAGCGTTATGGTGTAACGCGCCAAGAGCAAGACCAGGCTGCTGTAAGTTCTACAGAACATTAAATGTGGTTTATTATTTTCTTTAAGCTTATGTAATTGGGCTGTATCGGTTGGTTCAGTTTCCAAACCGGAAAAATGAAAAGCAGAATTTGCTAAAATTTTCAAAACCTGCAACATGCGGGATTGAGCCTGAAAACTTTACCAATGGGATACTTCAGAACTAATAGCATAACATTATATAGTTACATAGAAGTTTCAGTTGGTACAGTTCTTACTCAAGTTTTCACACTAGAACCAGACTGAACTGAATTAACTGGTTTTTATAAAAATCAAAAACTGAAATGGAACCAAATCTTTAAATTGGTTTCAGTTCGATTTTTCGTTTCTAGCCAAATGTTCCTCACCCCTATATTTAATGTGTAATGGTCTTGACACCTTACTTTTATGAAGGTCGAATCTCATAGGAAAGCAGCTGCTGCAACAGCATCTGGAAAATTCAAAAGTGAAATCATCCCTGTTTCAACAAAGGTGAGTAAAGGAATGAAAGCTCGTAAGATTCAATGTCTTCCTTTTCTCAACAAATTTCCTTACCACTGTTTTCTCAAGATTGTTGACCCAAAAACTGGCGAAGAGAAGCCTGTCACGATTTCAGTGGATGATGGGATTCGACCAAATACAAATTTGGCTGACTTGTCCAAGCTCAAGCCTGCATTTAAAAAGGATGGTTCAACAACTGCTGGTATATTCTATTGCCATACTATCCACCCATAATTCTGTTCCTCAGAATTTGGTAACTGACCTTTTACTGCAATCATTTTTCAGGTAATGCTAGCCAAGTGAGCGATGGTGCCGGTGCAGTTCTCCTTATGAAACGAAGAGTGGCTATGCAAAAGGGACTCCCAATTCTTGGTGTTTTCAGGTACTTGGCTTTTCTATTTGAGAAATGTTTCCGGGAGGGAAGTGTGAAATATGTCAGGGTAAGCAAACAGTAAAGTCGATTCCGTTTAAAACCAAAAATATGGTTTCCCCCTTAATTAGTACAAACCTTGGATGTTGAATAACTATAGCTATGTGTTGTCTTTGGTAGACATATATTCCTGCTTCTTTTCATCATATTTTGCTACAATTAGCACTGTTGTGGATTCTGAAGTGGTTTGACAACTCGAGAGAAAGATAGTAGAAATGAGATTAGTAACTTTATTTCCCACCAGAAAATGGAACTTAATCCAATCATCAGAAAGCGTTATTGAAAAATTGCAAAACTCAACGCTATAACATGGCAGGCCATATGGATTGAGGGTTTGAAGATCAATATCACACTCCTTGAAATAGTTGCAAATTGCAATTCACGAGTAAGCAGGATTGTTGTAAAATAGATTAACTGTAAGTTGCAAAGCAGAAGCAGAAAGCACAAATTAGACAAAATCCTTTAGCAAACAGATCCAACAGTAGTTGACAAATGCAAAATGCACCGTCTTCCGGTTCTCTGTCATTTTTAATTTTGTAAAGGGGTAAAGAGTGTTGAAAATGATAAAAAAAATACAAAGCATACATGGAATTACTTGCCTTTTCTTGTAGGAGTTTTGTTGCTGTTGGCGTGGATCCTTCTGTAATGGGAATTGGCCCTGCTGTTGCAATTCCAGCTGCGGTGAAAGCAGCTGGACTAGAAATTGATAACATCGACCTATTTGAAATTAATGAGGTAATGATGATGAACGATTAGTAATATCTTTGGTGCTAGTACATGAGTGCAAGAACTAGAACTGTTTGCCTTTTTACAGGCTTTTGCTTCCCAGTATGTTTACTGTTGTAAGAAACTAGAGCTTGATCCTGAAAAAGTAAACGTAAACGGTGGTGCAATGGCTCTTGGTCATCCTTTGGGCGCTACAGGTATTTTCACTTGCATCTCTCTCAGAAAGGTCATCCTTTGTTGCTCAACATACCATACAAAGAATCCGTCAGAAACGCATATATATATGTAATTTTCTGGATTCTGCGTTATGGGCATTTGAAATAACTCGGTTCAGGCATAGCATATATGATGTAGAAGCAAAGTGTGGCAAGTAGAGGGTTTGATGCTGAAACTGGGATCATGTGTTATCAGTTAGCTAGCTAAAAGCTTCCTGCTGCTTTTTGCATAGGTGCCCGCTGTGTCGGAACTCTTTTGCACGAGATGAAACGTCGAGGGAAGGACTGCCGCTTCGGAGTAATCTCAATGTGCATAGGTATCTCTCTTTCTCTCGCTCCCCCTCCTCTCCCTCTTTCCTGTCATGCCACGAAATCTGTCTGTCCAGACTATAGTTTACACGTTTAACAAACTCTCCTGGGGACGTTCGACATGATTGCAGGCACAGGCATGGGGGCCGCAGCTGTTTTCGAAAGAGGAGATTGCGTTGACCAGTTATGCAACGCTCGACCCGTGAATATCAACAACCACCTTTTATCGAGGGATGCTCGCTAGGCAAATATTTTCTATCTTGATTGAATTCCTTCACCTGTACTTTAATCGGGTACAGACAGATGTCAGATCGTAGGTTGCAGTGTAATCATTGATTTGAGATACTCGTTAGCTTAAGTTTTACTAAACGGTATGCATTACATTATCAATATACTACAAACAAATACTCAAGTCTAAGAATAAATCAAGAATTTCCAAATAACATCTTTTTATTTCTTTCAAGCCCATCGATAGTTAGCTCTTAATGATGTTAGTAATCAGTCTGAAACATTTTTTGAAGCACCAACTTGAAAGGATAGTAAAAGTTGCATCCTTTAGAAGCTTTTTCTTGCTTTGCTTTTGAAATCCCAGACCCGCAGAAAACACAATACCGTGCGAAAAGATCCCTCAGCAACCAGAAAGCTGCCTCTACAAGTCCTTGTATAACAATTGATACTTGGGTATTCGCTCGGGGGGCAATGGGCAATTCACAATCAGCTTGCCTTTCATGGCTCCTCTAAATATGGCCTGCCAAAAACAGGAAGATGTTTTATGCTTTTTATTCATCCTGCTGTATATTCTAAAATCAAGTCAACAAATGATAAGAAGTGAGTTTACTAGACCATAAATATGAAAGATGTATTAACAGACACGTAGTGGAAGTCGCTACAATATTTGGATGGGGAATTCGAGTAGCCAAAATAAAAACCAACCAATGAATAGAACATTGCAAGACCAATTAAACAAACACTCTCGCGTACTCATTGTTGGTTGTTCCTCATACTAGCAACCCTGTACACTATTCCTGAACTAGGATCTCCGCCTAGGGAGGGGGAACCACATTAGTACAAGAACTTCGTTCAGCAACTTTTTTCCTTGGAGATGCAAAAGATTAAGAAAAAGAAGATTCCTTTTACTCTTCATAGCCGACTCATGCTCATTTTCTTCATAGTAAAAATGACGAGTTATTCAAAGAAAACATATATTACATGTGAAGCCTTTGTTCATTCGGTGGTCTAAAGATTACTTGGTGCTGTAAATGAATACAAGCAGAACCAACTAACATCCAACATCAAAAGCAATTTAAATCGTTTCAAGAAATAATGGATGCTTCTTCATAATTGTGAATAGGGATCTTCTTCTCAACTTGAATTGTTTCAGATATTGTTTATATAAACCATATAAGACAAACACACAAATTTAAATTGCAAAAAGTTAAATTTAACATGAACAAAACCCAGAAAGATCGAGAAGAAAACAAACCTCAACAACATCAATAAAATCTTGTTTGGTTTGAAAAGCACCAATCCACTTGGTATGATCAGCAGTCCTGAAAATCGATCGATCGATCAACCCACTAATTAGTATAAAAACAACAATCCCGTTTTAAAATTCACAATTTTTTTAAGAAAAAGAGAGAAATTATATCAAGAAAAGAGTAAAAAAGAGGAAAAGGAAATAACCCAGAATCCATTTTCATATGATGGGCATTAAAGAAAAAGACAGTAGAAGGAATCAAAGTGATGTCAAAGTAATTAACGTAAACTTGAACATCCTCCGAATCGATATCCACCAATGCCACAGATGCAAATTTTGAGAGTTGGCCGGCTGATTTCGCCAGCAAATCGTCGAGATGAAGACAAACAGCGTCGGATGACCGCCCAAAACGGAGGACGAGAACCTTGTCGATTGTGTCTCTAATCAATCTGTCTATTTGTTTCTTCTCTGTTAGCGTCGTCAATACATAGCTCATTGTCGTGCCCACAATTAGGGAGATGAATGTCAGTTAATGAGCGAAGAAATATTTATATAGAACGTTGGAAATAAATAATTAATTTTATTTGTAATTAAAATATTTAATCTAAATGTAATAATTATTTATCAGGAAACAAACTGTGTTAAGCATTCATTTTCTTGGATTTCCCTCTTCTATCTGAATTATAATATCAATAAAAAATAATCCTTTTTAAAAAATAATTAATATTTGCTTTTTTCCCAGATAAGGTCATACTGATAGGAATCATTATAATTATTATAATGATATATTTGTATGAGAAGGATGGATGGATAAATAACTAACTAAATACCAACATGCCAATTGCTTAAAATCATTGCCATCTGCAAGTTTTGGCAAATTATAAAAGTCTCCAGTTTCTGCTAAAAACATCACATCTGATTTTCTAGTCAAGTTGCCTGCTTCAATTTCACAAGAGGAAAAGGAAGGATAATCAACTTGGTGGATTGCACAAATGTCACTGATCAAGAGGAAGAACTGGTGCAGCTTCATTCTGGATCCACTGAAACACCAGCCAGTATTAACTAAAGCAGCCTCAATTGTTGCCGCTTCACTCTGGATCGGGAGAACCACCAGGAACCAGCTGCATTGCAAGTTAAATCATCAATACATTTGATGCATACTTTCAGCATATAACAGTATATTTCAAAAGCTGCTAGAAGAACATGTAAAAAAAAACCCTTAGAAATTATCGTTGTGCATGCACCATTTACTCTAAATAAATAGACTAAGACTTACAATAAGATCGATTGAGGTGGTTGTTATTAGTATATTTCACAGGCTGCTGCTACAAGAACATGAGCAAACCTCAGAAATCCTCATCGCTAGTCCTTTGTTTTGTTAACTCAAATCAACTCAATCAGGTGCTAAATCCAGGTCAATTCAGGTTGACAATATGGACTTCAATTTTTAATGATTTCAGGTTTACATATTAGGAAGAAGTGGGTATATTGCCAGTAAATGTGAACATCACTTAAAAAGATTCAAAGTCATGATTATTATTTTCAGAGGATTGTCTTTCTAAAAGATCTTCTAAATGGTTAAAAAATGAATGTAATGATTCACTTACAATAGCAATGTTATTCCCGTTCAGCAATATCTGGTCAAGCTTTGTAATCCGCCGCCCTTCATTGGTGATCTCACTGTAATGTAAATAGACAAACAAATTATGACTTATAAGGATATCCATAGAGAGACGAGGAAACTTTCAGAACTCAAAATAAAATGATATTTGAAGCATCATCTTACTACAACACATGTAGCAAACAGGATCCCGTCTCTAGTTCATTGCAAATAATCATCACTAGATTTGGTTTTCTCATGGTTTAGTAATGCTTGTAGGCATCTTTTAGCTGCCAACAAAGAGCTCCTCTTTTTCATTCTCATATGACTAGGGCTGAGAAATTTTTTTGGTTTTGGAAACCGAACTGAATATTTTATGTCTTCAAGATTTCAAACTGAATGAAGTTGATTGTTTGGTTCAGTTCAGTTATGCACACCCCTACACATGGGGGCAATAAAAAAGATCCATTCTCTGCCTTAACAGAATTGCAAACTCTGCTACCGTAAACTCCCATTGGCACATTACATGAGGGTTGAACCATCTACCAACTACATGAGGTTGCTAAACCACCCTACAGCACAAGTACTGTTCTAAAATGTAGTACCTTGGTTGGTTTCATCAAAATAACAAATATGGGTCTCATTCATCACCAATGTTCTGTTTCTCATCTTTAAGCCTTCCAAACTATGATTTCTTACCATGAACAATATCAATAGTTAGCGCTTTGCAGAATGAGCAATGGCTCAGTTGATGCTTATAGGCTCTAAATACTGCATTCCAGTTATGCACAAACTATTCAGACTTGGTAACATTGACTCTAAACGATATTATTCCAGAAAGCTGTGCTATACACTATGGCAGAATCGTGAATGATTTTGAAACTTAAATGTGTATCTAGCCATATCCCCCATCAATCCCCACCTCTGCATGTCAACAGTAGCCTACTAGAGTATGGACTCACGTTTACAAGATTAAACAAAAATGGTATGGTCAAGCTTTTGACATGAGCTTTTGTATCTTAATATTTTTGTGGCCTTAGATTCTTGTCGAAGTTTACATCACTCAAGCCAAAATTCTCGCTTCTACTTCCCACCCCTGCTTGAGGAGAAACTTCCCTCCAAAATCCTTGTTACAATAACCAAATTGCTACATTTTCTTTTATGGGAATAACTAGCCTTTCAAAGACCTAATTACTTCATCTTCCTTTAGGGGAATAACTAGCTTATATCGACCTTTGTATGCCACAATCTTTACACTTTAATCTTTTTCATGTAAAGCGGGAAACCTAAAACTTTTCTTTTACGCGCCATCAATGAGCCAACATTAAGCTCACTGTGCAGCCTAAGTAGAGAGCACAGTAAAGAATTGAGATGTAATCTCCAGCTCTGGTTGGTTTAATTCTTTTAGGAATTCATTTTAATTGCAAATGAATTCATAAGAATGATTTTTGTTAAAAAAACTTTCAAATTTTCAATTAAACCGAACACATTTGCTTAAGACTTGCAAATGAATTCTAACAAATTTATGGAATTCATTACATATAAATATATTCATATAATATGTCATGCAGTCCCAATTCACAATAGGATCATGGCTTAAGGGGAGGGAAAAACTCTATCCCAAAACACCCAAAAAAGGCTTAAACCCTAATCTCAGAAATTAGAAAAAAGAATTAAAACATGAAGAAAACGTACTATTCAGTGACATCTTCGAGCACCATATTCACATAAACATCAAATCCTTTTAAAGTGCCAACCAGCTCTTTGTCACCTTTCATAATGACCCATATTTTAGACCCAATGCACCGATCAATCAGCTCTGCAATTCAACAATTTCAAAATGAAAATAAAAGTAATCAGCTTTCCCGTAAAGAAAAACTAGGCATGGAAAAACATTTTGAAAAAAAAAGGAGAAAACAGATACAGAAAAAAGCGAAATGCACCTGAAGGGAGCAGCTGAGAGGGATTGTTAGCCATTGAAGCTGAACAAGCAAAAATTAGCGAAAACGATTCTTTAGAGCAAGGCCCAAATAAAATTAGGGTTTTGAAGGAAAGTGAGAATACCTATAACTAAACCCTATACCCACCTTTGTTTGACGCAATAGAAAATCAGAGAAGAGAAAAGAGATTGGAGCTGAAAGTTGTCGATCCTATTCCATCCGTCACCTTAATCCAATTTATTCTTTTTCAGATTTATGATTAATTTAAACCCTAATTTAAAAATAATAAGATAAAGATTTATTTGTACGAAAACTTCTTTTTTTTATGCAATTTTTTTTATTTTTATAGATTATAATTGCATCATGAAAAATAACAATTAAAATACATTAATTATATAAATAAATTATGAAGTCGATCGATAAAAAAAATATTAAAAAAATTGTAGCTTTGACATGAATTCTCGTCACCGTTTTCGATTCCAATTTCCCCTATTCTCGAAATTTCCCCTATCCTCGTTTATTTTCTGCAATTTTGATCGATCAACGAGCTTTCTTCAGTTGCTTTGACCAAATGGATTCAGGAAAAGAACCAATTATCATTACTGAAAAGACAAAGATGAGAAATTGGTCAAGAACAATGAGAGCTCAGGGCAAAACAATTGCCCTTGTACCCACAATGGGTTACCTTCATTCAGGTCATTTATCACTTGTAAAACAAGCCCACAACCGTGCTAATTTGATAGTTGTTTCAATCTATGTGAACCCAGGTCAGTTTTCTCCTACCGAAGATCTTTCCACATACCCGTCAGATTTTCATGGTGATATCCTCAAACTTAAGAACGTTCCTGGTGGTGTTGATGTTGTTTTTCATCCCCATAATCTTTATGATTATAAAAATGATGGTGAAAACATGAATGCTCGTAGTGATAATGAAGGAAAGTTGAAGAATCTAGAGGGGGTGTCTTGCGTGGAAGATAATCATATGGGGCATGAAACTTGGGTCAGAGTGGAGAAATTGGAAAAGAGTTTGTGTGGAAAGAGTAGGCCTGTGTTTTTTAGAGGGGTTGCTACAATCGTTACCAAGTTGTTTAATATAGTTGAGCCTGATTTTGCTTTGTTCGGGAAGAAGGATTACCAGCAATGGAGAATTATTCAGCGAATGGTGAGAAACATTCGATCTTTTTGTTTCCCTTCTTAGCCTGTTTGGATTTATATTAGAATTGGGAGCAGGAAAATGCATGTATCCTCATGGAAAAGGAAGTCTTGAGTTTGGGATGGAAGATGTTATTTATTTGATGAGACTATGAGTTACAAATATCTGGAAAAGTTAGGATCATGGTTAGGATTCCTTATCACATTCCTGGAATCATTGATCAATTCATCACTCTTCAGTTAACTTCTTGCAGGTTCGAGATCTTGATTTTTCCGTACAAATCATAGGTTCTGAAGTAGTCCGTGATACAGATGGTCTTGCATTAAGTTCTCGCAATGTGCATCTTTCCGCTGAAGAAAGGGCTAAGGTTATGCCATTTTGATCCTTGGAAGTCGGATTCTCTTTTAATTCTTTGGAATTCACTGCATCTTTTTCATGTAGTTTCACCATCTGCTTAAACAAAATGGCATTCCTCTTTGTTCTTTAGTCTATGGCAAGACAGATTGTCGCTTCAGATTCTTCTGAGATATTGAATTTCGTATACAATAAATGGTGAAATAGATTATTACCCTTTTATACTAGTTGTTAATTTTACATGGGTTTCAATCCCATCTATACGTCATCGATCCAATGTTCATGATGTTGGGACCTCATAGGAATGGAATAAACCAAGGTATTTAGCAACCGACCATTGAACCAAACCTAGTTGCATTTACTTAGGATCCATGGAACTTTTACATAATGAACTCGAAATATTTGACTATCTTCCATGTATCCTGCAGGCTTTATCTATTAGCAGGTCATTATTGAAAGCTAAATCATTTGCAGAAGAAGGCCAACTTAAATGCACGAAGTTGAGAGACATGGTCATCCAAAACATAACCGAAGCTGGTGGCAAAATTGATTATGCTGAGGTGAGAAATTTCTTCTTTCTGTAACTTACATTGCATTTTTGATGTATCAAAC
This sequence comes from Dalechampia spathulata, assembly GCA_948192965.1. Taxonomy (NCBI): domain Eukaryota; kingdom Viridiplantae; phylum Streptophyta; class Magnoliopsida; order Malpighiales; family Euphorbiaceae; genus Dalechampia; species Dalechampia spathulata. The sequence goes on from CANYBF010059888.1 coordinate 54,524, forward strand.
AGTCTTAAACCGAAGGTGATCGATATCTTGATGTTTCATTGAATCGATATATGAATCAAACGAACATCCATTAACATCATGAACATTTGAATTGAAAATTCTTATATTGCAAAACCGAACCGAATGCTAATAGGTTTTAAAATTTAAAACCAAACTACAATTGTCAGCTTCGATTTGGCTCACCCCTAGTATTGGGTTAGTATTGAGTAGAATCATTGTGGTCTAATGTCCATTCCTTCTTGCCACCAGATTGTGGACCAGGAAAGCTTGGAGGGTGTGGAAGACATAAAGAGACCTGTTGTTTTCTGTGTTGCCGCCCGGTTTGGGAAGGTCAGGCTGATAGATAATGTGGAAATCAACATATAAATCCTTTTTTATCATGCAATATTCAGCTTAGCTTGGAAAGTTTCAAATAACCTGTCCAGAAGTAGTTGAGACAGAATGTATGCTGGCAAATTGATGTTTGCTGACAGATTTCAGAAGAATGTATTCTGGAAAGATTTTGCCTTTTCTTTTTGTTGGGTATGTTTGATACCCGGAATTTGAGTCACCTGTCGTGTTTCCAATTTAAAAATAAAACCTACCCAATACTTTCAGGCTTATGCATTGTGTTGATGATATATAGGGATGTCCAAAAAAATGATTCGACGAGAAACTAATCAAAAAAACTTTAACCAAGTCTAGATCGGCAAGTTTTTGGGGTGGGACACGCTCGAACTCTCGACCTCAGGATAACTCAGAAAGCTATGAGACCTACGCGCTAGCCAACTGCGCCACCACCCCGTGTTATGAGTTACTTTTTTATAATATAAGAATCTAATCAAATAATTTAATTGAAATGATAATAATTACAATGCAAAAAGTTTCAAGACAACAGCTAATGATTGAAATTCAAGGGTGAATTTCCGAAAAGAAAAGGATTTTGGGGTGAGAGAGGCTCGAACTCTCGACCTCAGGATAACTCAGGAGCTATGAGACCTACGCGCTAGCCAACTGCGCCACCACCCCATTTGGGATTACATAACTTAGTTGTTGTTTCTGCTTGAAAATAAATATATTGCTCGAGAAAATCAAAGGGAAACATGAGGATTTTATAAATTAAAACATTTGAGAAAATCAATATAGTTCATAAAATGTGAAATTAAAAATTTTGATACAATTTATTATATTGGATTTTATAATAAAATATAAATTGTAATTCATATAAAATTACATTCTTCGATTATTATATCTAATAATAATGAAAGGGATAATTGGGATTTGCCAAATCTCAATATACCAAAATAAGATCCAATGTGGCTTTAAATACAAAGCAAAAGGATGTTATTTTGATGCATGGCTGATTCTGCTCTGCACGTTGAGGCTTCAACATCATATCCATTTATTCTACTCCCATTCTAATCTTATCACACCACTTCATTTTATCTATTTAAAACCTATCATATGGTTTTTTTTTTTTATATCAGAAAATTAAATTCAATAATTCTTATTCAAATGGGATCTTGGATTCTAAGGTTTTTCATTAGAACACATTCTCCATCAATCCTACTTATATATGAAATATGAATATATTATATTGATTCGTATCTATTTTTTTCTTACAAAGATTTTGATATAATATAACGAAATCGTTCCACTAAAAATTTAAAATTATTATATAAAATTTATGAATAATTACATATCTAACCAGATCAGATAATAAATAATTATTTTAACATACAATAATCAAATTATTTTTTAAAAAAAATTAGTAAACTCATAGATAATTTTTAATTTAATCACAAAAAAGTTGTTTTGTATAAAAATTTTGAAGTATTTTAATGGAAATTAAAGAACGAACAAGACCTAATAAAACCTAACAAGAAACAGAAAACATAAAAGAATTGTGGGTGAGTTGACTTTCTTAGTTGTCCCACGTCCAATATTTTGTTAGCTTACATGCAATTTCCAATAAAAACATTATGGGACTGCACCAACCCATGTTTCTTAATAATTATTTGTCTTTTATTTATTTATTTTTTAGAATAAATCATCTTATAGTTTAATAGTATAAATATATTTTAAATCTTTACTATTATTATATATAAATCTTAATCTTTTTTATTGCTTAAAAAAGTATATTTAAACTATGCTTTCTGTATTTTTAATACTAATTTGCAGTACATTTTTGAAGATTATAATGCTTATTTTATTATATACAAATTCCATAATTAAAATATTTGAACATCTAACCATGTACATATATACAACTATTATTAATCCTCTAAATAAATCTCTCCATATATATCTATATATATGTATATATATGGGAAAGACTTGCACAACCTCCAACTCATTCATTATTCTTCTTGGGTTTTCCATAACTAAATCCAAACGAAATCACCCCTAAATTTTGCTTTTTTTATCTTAAATACCTCATTCACAGTCTAATCTTTGTTGGGTTCTTGTTTTTTTCTTTCATTTTTTGAAAAATTGTCAAGCTTTTTTGATATTCAATAATTAGGGTTAGTTCCAATTAATGTTCTTGGCAGGTATAGGCTGGTGTTTGTTAATCTCCAGCTCTTAGTTCCTCTTTTCAGTTTTCACTTTCCAAAGGTTTATTGAATTATTTATTTTCTTTTTTTAACCACATTTTATTTGATATATTATTAGCAAGAAAATCGATATTAAATAATTTTGCAAAGAAGAATGAGTTGCTTTGCATGCTTTTCACGTACACAGCCTGGCTCTCCTTCCCGTCAAAGAGACCTACACCCTCAACAGGTTCATCCACGCCCTGCCGGTATCCATTACCATTTTCCCTTTTTTTCTTTTTTTTTTTTGATCGATTTGCTGTTTTTTTTTATATATAAATGTCAAGAGGTTTATTGAAATGATCTGTGAATTTGGTGCAGAGATGCCTAAGTCAAAAACCCAACATCAGGACGCTCGTAAGGATGTTGCTAATAATGGTGGTGACGGCAATAATATAGCAGCACAAACTTTCACTTTCAGAGATCTAGCCACAGCTACCAAGAATTTCAGGCAAGAAAGTCTGATTGGTGAAGGAGGATTTGGAAGAGTTTACAAGGGAAAACTTGACAATACCAACCAGGTAGATCAAATGTCTGATCCTTTGATGTATAAATAAGCTAGAATAAACTTTTATCGATTCGGATCTCGAACAGTCTGCAAGGCACTCGGGTTTGCACCCATGGTGATGATAGAGTCGATTTTATTAATTTCCAAGCTTTTGTGAACTGCAGATTGTGGCCGTGAAGCAACTTGACAGAAATGGGATGCAAGGAAACAGGGAATTTCTTGTTGAGGTGTTGATGTTGAGCCTGTTGCATCACCAGAATCTTGTAAATCTCATTGGGTATTGCGCTGATGGAGATCAAAGACTTCTCGTGTATGAGTTCATGGCTTTAGGATCTCTTGAAGACCATCTGCTTGGTAACATACTTCTGATGAATCAAATTCATATTATTTATTTTTTGAATCCATTAACTCGAATTTATTGTGTTATGTTTGAGTTTGAATTTTATTTTGATTTATCGAAACAGATGTTAATAATTCACGTCACATTGAATATGGTTTACAGATCTTCCTCCAGAGCAAAAGCCACTGGATTGGTTTACAAGAATGAAAATAGCATTAGGCGCTGCAAAAGGTCTAGAGTATCTGCACGATAAGGCCGATCCTCCTGTGATATATCGGGACTTAAAATCGTCCAACATTTTGCTAGACGAGGAATATAATGCGAAACTGTCTGATTTTGGACTGGCCAAGCTTGGACCTGTAGGGGACAAGACTCATGTTTCTTCAAGAGTGATGGGAACGTATGGTTACTGTGCACCGGAGTACCAAAGGACAGGCCAATTAACAACCAAATCGGACGTATACAGCTTTGGTGTCGTCTTGTTGGAGTTAATTACTGGTAGGAGAGCCATTGACACCACAAGACCAACCCATGAGCAGAATCTAGTTGCCTGGGTAAGTACATTACTCAAATCTATACGTCTTATCTACTCATTTAGTCTGAAAATTCCTGATGAAGATTACATGGACTAATGAATTTTCCTGAACAGGCACAACCAGTGTTTAAGGATCCAAAAAGTTACCCAGAAATAGCTGATCCTCTTCTTCAGAGAAATTTCCCCGTTAAAGGGTTAAACCAAGCAGTTGCAGTTGCAGCAATGTGTCTTCAAGACGAAGCTGCAGTTCGACCATTGATGAGCGATGTAGTGAGTGCTCTTAGCTTCCTTGGAAGTGATCCTGAAGCAGGAGAAGCTAATCGATCCACTTTAGCTTCTATAGTTTCTACAACATCATACTCGATCGAAAATGATTATGATGGAGATGATAGCCGGCGAAGACGCCAAGGAGCTGCTTCGGAGGCCCTGGAATGGGGTTCCGATTCCAGGCATGGGAATGGGACATTGCGGAGTACAAATGGTTCTTCATGGTAAGATCACATGCCAACGGCAGTCTCTGATTCATCAATCCGCTGAGTAACAATTTGACGATGAACATGAAGATGTTAACCAAATCAGGACGTGCATTTGTCCGCCTCTACTTGGAAGAAGAAAGGGATGGAGATGGATTGAGTTCTATGCTTCGCTTTATTATTTGATTCTATCGAATTATAAATGCAGGGCAAAAAGGGCAACATTGACCAAAATGCCCTACCATGTCACTCTCAACATTACAATTGCACAAAAAAAGGGGAAAAAACAACTATTTGATTTTTTGTCTTGCTATCCAGAAGAAGGCTGTTTTATTAAATCAAGATTGTAATATAACATTATAATATTTGGATATAATTATAAATAAAATATAATTTAATTAATATATTATTTTAAATTATTTAAAAAGATTTTAATTTTTAATTTTTTTATTAAAAGTATAATTGATGTTGAATTTTAGATTTCTAATTTTAATATTTGACATTTCAAATTTTAATTTTTGACTTCATGGGTTACTTAGATGGTAATTTTAAAGTTTAGATGGTAAAATATTCATATTGGGTCATAATATTTGATTTCATATGTAATTATTTGAATATATTAATAATTAATTAATTAATGGTTTCCTGGTGCAGAAGGAAAAATGAGATTACCATCACCCACATAACATTATAGACTCCTGGATCAAATTTCAGGAAGCAAAAATAACAAAAGCAGAAACTCGATAAACTCCATAAAAATACAAGGCAATGTGCCAATTAGTATCTTACATCCAGGGCATGAGGACAGAAATCTTATAGTTTCCAGGCATCCCACACCTACTGCCAATTAATTTCCCATTGAATTAGTACTAGTTCAATCAAATTAAAAAAAAAAAAAAAGAGATTTATGTCTTATTAGCTCCTTCATTTGCCGCAACATTTAAGTTCTTGTATCTTTGCATAACTCTCCTAGTTGCAAGAGTAGCAGCCTCGCTTGCACGTAACCCTCCAGTGCGCATAACCTTCTCAAATTCCATGCTTATCTCCTTCTGCAACTTTCCACGAACATCTCCAAGAGGATCTGCAATCCCATTGGCTGTAAGCTCTTTTGCTGCTTCTGCAGGTTTAACAGCAGGAGGTTTCGACACATTTGCTGTCCTCGACACATTTGCTATCCTAGGTTCCTTGGACTTTGTGCCTCCAGGTAGTGTTTCATTCTTAGACACTTTAACAATTGTGTTAGTAGACGAGACTTGTCCATCATCTGAGAATTTATTAATGGCGGCTGTTGCTGCAGTAGTTGAAGGTTGGCTAATCAATTGATTCGTGAATTGCGGAACTCGTGGGACAGCTCCTGCTCTCAACGTTGCTTCCAGATTTTGAATCATGGGCACTGCAATGTGAAACATAATCTTAGAAAATAAACCACTAAACAAATTAAAGCAAAAAAAGTATGTACTAATAAGCAGAATGCAGAAAAATTATCTATGATTCATCATAAGTTGTAATGCCGAGCTATGATATTGAGAAATCATGTTGAACTCCTGGAAGGTATTATCACTAACGATTCCGATCCTTCCAATTTGTTTACATTTCATTTTTATTTTTCTTTTCTTCTTCCCAAATACATGAAGGTAAAAATTATTTTCCTTAATCCCATTAAATCTTTCCCAACAGAGGGTAAATGAAATCAGAAAACGTATGAAGGGGTTAACGTCGAACAAAAACATTTGCTGAAATGTGTCATTAATAAGGTTTCTTTAAACCCTTGTTGAATTGAATGATTTTGAGATAGAATTGAGAATTCCATGGATTTGGAAGATTCATCATTTAGTTTGAAAGAAAATGGTAATCTATGAAATTGTGAATTCGCTCATATGCCTTCATTATTATGGCTTGAGGGAATCCGAACTAAATAGGAGCTTTTCAGATACCATCATTTTGTTTAAAAATAGGGTCCAAGTCATCTAACAGAAATACCTTCAAACCTAAGGATTTTATGTTTTAACCAAATGATAAAATGAAAATTCTATGGATCAAAAACGATGGCATGTACGTTCTATTAATCCAAACAAGGTCTAATTGCTTCCAGTTAACTATTAGATAAATCTTAGAACATTAATGCAATTATTAAGAAACTATAAGCATAAAATAACAACCAGATATAACTAATATTTCCACAGAAACAAGTTAAATGCAGCAAAATATGCAATATATAGAGGCAGATAGCGACTTACTTATAAGAGCACCCATTGGACTGTTCATAACTTCAGTAGGGAGCCCAAGAATATAGTCTGGAATGGTTGCACCGGCCAAAAATTGTGCAACCTCGTTGCTGAAGTTGTTGCAGTTATGAGTGAGCAAATTATATGTCTCAGCTGTATATCGGGGGCTAATATCCTCCAAATACTGATCAAATAGATCCTGAGGAACATGGGTGAAGCCCAAATCTATCACCTTAATTGGGGTTCCATATGGAGTTCTTCCAGCAGAATCATGCTGTATGCCGCCTCCAAAATAGTATTCATTACCATATACAACCACTCCTGTGTGCCTAGATGCCCAGGAACAAGTGAATCAGCCAGGAGAAATAAGCAAAGCTAGAAACTAAAACTATTTCTCTTCATGTTCAAGTTTTAACTGGTAAACAGTAATGAAATCTTAGCGACTACTTGAATTACTTATCTATTAATCCCTAGATGCTCCAGAGTCCAGTGGATAATGTTCGTATTCCAGCATTACGATGTAGACCATATTCATGTAATATCAGGCAGCAGCCTGGCCTATCCTCGCAATGCATAAAGACACAACAACTAACATAAACTCGTACATACTTTAGTAGCACAAAATACAAACAACTGGACGGATGACCAACAATTAATCAAAAGACGTTTAATCATCATAATTAAACTCTTTGCCAGCTTATTTCAAATCAATCTAAACCAACCAATAATAGAAAGAAATGGCCTATTAACATTTCCTAACACTGGTAAAACATTTGTACTGTATCGGGCAAACCAACTCAATTCCACAAATGTGCATACACGTAAACAGGCGTAAAAGCCCTTCCAAGTGGATAAATTCAATAATGGATTCAAGTCACTAGGAAAATAGAACAACAATCTGGACAGCATGAAACCCGGTATTGACAATTCAAGATAACAAGTTTATAGTTCCAGGCTCCTACACCAGACATAACATATAAGAAAAACTAGGCACACGGGAAAAGAAAATTACCAAATGCCATCGATAGCTTTACCCAGGAATGTCATTGAAAGTTGACGTGCTAATCCTTGACTAAGATCATATACATTCAAGGTAACCGTATGGCCATCCTGTAGAAATGACCAAAAACAATGATCAAATTTACTACTCCAAATGCAACCACCAAATGGATCGCTAAGTTAACGAAACGTGATTAAATTACCTCAGCCATTTCAGAAAACAAAATTAATCTTGTGCAGGTCTTCTACTAAAAACTAAAGATGCTCTCTCCTTGAAATGCCAATCAAGTGGATAAGATGTCACCTTCACATTACAACCAAAAAAGAAAAAAGCCACAATTAGCAATAGATGCAAATTTCTGAATCACCATAAATAAAAAGATTGCAAAGAGAAAACATGCGAAGGATTTATTCAAAATCAAATTCAAGATATGACTCCCAATTAAAGAGATTAATAATTATAAATATGCACAAATCTAACAAATTGCTGCATAACCTAATATGGCTAAATTGAATGGATCAACATAATTAAAAAAAATTGAGATAGAGCGACATTATATTGGAAAACCTAGATTGGCTGAAATTGGGAATTCCAGTTGAGAGGAAGGGGGTGGGGGGAAGGCGGAAGAGTGAAACGCACCGTTTAGTGCAGGTAAAAGGAGAAAGCAAATAACGAAATGGAAACGGCCTAACCTTTTATAGTTTGAGAGTGGGCCCCCGACAGTGGGAGTCCTTTTCGCTAGATATCAAAACATTATTATTATAATTATTACAACATCAGCGGTCGCACCAAGAACACATCATTTTCGTTAACTTCGATTTTTATGAAAAAAAAATGTAACTTTGATTTTTTAAAAACCAAATTAATTTAAAAAAATCAATATCATCTATTTTTATATTTTACATGTTCAAAATAAATAATAATTTTAAATCAACCAATTTTACATGTATATTGAAAATTAATATATCCTACTATTTAAAACATAACAGTAATTAAACAGAAAAATAATTGATTTAATAATAATTTTAATTGTAATTAATATTATATGTATATATTAATTGTAGTTTAAACAAAAAAAAAAGTGCTGTAAATCTTGAAGGAAATTTCTTGAATGGTACTGCCCCACCTAACCTTCAATGGTATTCGTAAAGATATTATATGATTCTTTATATAATTAATTAATACCATTTTAGAAAATTTAATATAAAATTATGGCTGGAATCGTTTTATAGATTATTTAATATTTAAGCCATATTTAAGGATGAAATTTTAAGGAATTTTTTATATTATAATTCAGTCAAAAACTAAATTTCTAAATTATATTAATTAAAAAATTTAAAATAATTAATTCAAATTTGAGCTAGATATAAATGTGAATGATACATTTTTGTAATATTAATAATTATATATATATATATATTATATGTAAATTAAACGTAAAGTATGCATTTATAGAAAAATAATCTTATTTTTATATAAAATATAAATATCTGTGAAGATATATTTTAATTATCGAATGGATGTTAGTTGAGAAGCTTTTCTTCATGTAAGCATTGGCTTGAACTATATGATTAGAAGGTTTTATATTTATGGAATACATTATTAAAACAATATTATTACCATATTAATTGTCACTTCGGATAGAAGTATTGACGAAGCTTCGTACTTCTTTGTTTTTCCTTCGTCAATTTTAACTGATTTTTAATTATCATTTATCTCTATTTTAATTCTTCAATTTTCAAAAGTAATATCATCCATTATAATTATTTTTATTAAACTCAAGGTTGCCTAAGCATTTTTTTTATTTTATTTTATTTTATAGCCGCTCTATTTACTTTTAATTATCTAATATTTTCGAAAAATATTCATAAATTATTGTGCATATAGAATGCCATATATTAGTATTTAATATTTTATTAATTTTTGAAACGTTATGTGTGTTTTCATAAAAAAATCTAAAACAGCATTTAATATATTGATAAATACTAAACAGATATAATCAATAAGTTGTCTGTTTGAAAAAAGAATGCATGGCGTGGCAACATCCGGCTATGCAAGATGTGAGCAGAATATGACAAGGAATGAATCTTCTCAAGGTACTATATTATTAGGTTGAAATTCTTTTTAAACTTCATTTTTTATAATTATGTACAAATTAATTGATTTAAATTTGTTTTTTTGTTTGAAATTTTTATATACAATAAAAATTATAATTTTAATACTCTAACTTATTTTAAAGTTAAATAATTAAGAAAGTATAATATAATTAAATGTAAACGTAAAAATATATACATGTTATTATAATATAATTATGTAAAAATATAAAATAATAATTAATTATATGAATTTTTATAATAATTTAAAGTCCTACGAAGGTATGGTAATACGGTAATATGATACTGTTTATAATAGTTTGGGATAACTCTTTACTTACGTCCATTTCTCCTAAGTCACAACTTAGAGTTTCACTAAACCAATCAATTAATACAACAATTGATTCCATAACTAGAATCCAAAATCTACTGTTTTCAAGGCTTACACTCAAACATTTACGATCAATATCAATACTCATAATAATCAACTCCCAATTACAAAGTTAATATCCCAGCATTAATTACACACCAACCAAATATTACAACAACAAATGCTTAAGTTGTGAATAATAAAGTACAATGAGAGTTTGAATCACAAATATAATCAAGATTAAATTTGTATCCAATAAACTTACTTGAACAGACTAACTAAACAATATAGAAGTTCACAAAGTAAAAATAGAGACATTAGAGATGTAGAAAAATAATCTATCTAACAAATAGATCCATTATAAAGCTTTTAAAATCTTTATACGAATGCACGTACGGCTGTAATACATCCCATATGCCCGTATCGCTGCTTAAAATACAATACAATCATAAGTATAACAATCTCCCTCTTTTTGATTTTAACAATCAATTTAAGTTTAATTTACAAAAATATAATCAAATGATTTCAATTTGAAAATTTTTAATTTTCAATTAAAAAAAGAGATTCTCCATTTAAAAAAGAGATTCTCCCCCTTTGTTTTATAATTCTTATCAAATTACTAATCAATTAAATAATTCACAAAGGAAATAGGAAAATCAGAATCAGATTAATAAAGCAATAAATTAGAGTAATACAAATGATCAAAGCAAATCTCAGTAATACAAATGGTCATAGCAAATCTCAAATATCATATATATGAATAAAATAAATACAATAAACAATAAAAGTCAACTAAGAAATCAATGACAAAGTCAA